>VUQR01012277.1:16104-31921 GCA_015108515.1 Hemichromis elongatus
GAGAAGGAGGGGAGAAAAAAAAAAAAAAAAAAAAAAAAAAAAAGAAAAAAAAAAAAAAAAAAAAAGGGGGGGGGAGAAAAGAAAAAAAAGAGGGGGGGGGGGGGGGGGGGGGGGGGGGCACAACAACACACACACAGACATTTTAACATTGCCAGTGAAACCTTTCCACTGTCTAGCGGGAACGGAGCTTCCTTTGTTGTCGTAGTGATTATAGGGTAGGGAAAAGCTGCAAAAAGAGGAGAAAAGGGAGAGAGAAGGGATCAAATGGAAAAATACTGTGAACACAAATGTGCTAGGAGGACCACCTCACACACCTCCCACAGACACATAGACACACACACACACACACACAGGGCAATTGAGTGAAAACACACACATCCTGCCCTTCATCATCCAACCATAAAAGAGACTTGATTAGAATAAGATAAACGACTAATAATAGTTGAGCAGTGCAGTTTGCGATCCTTTCAACTTTCTAACTGGAAACAGAAACGTCGTGCTGAGTTTCCAGGAGCTTAAGGTTTAGACAGCATGTGTATTTGCAAACAAAACAATGTCTTTCGAGTTGTAATCACAGTGAGCTGTGTCCACATGCCTTGATTGTAAAGCCTCAGAAACATTGTCTTCGCAGTGTGTATCAGGATCTGCCCCCATGTACACACTCTTCCACGCGCGCGCACACAGAACACACACTGCCACCCTGTCCCCGTGTTGGCCTATCCAAGAATAACAATGCATAATTCATGTTCCAAAGTCTCGTCTGCAGACAAAAGTCAGCGCTTGCATTTATTATTTATTGAAAACAGCTCACATGATGAATCCTTTAACAAACAGACTAAGCACTGTACCTATTTCTTTTTCTCATGCTGTTTGTGTTTTGGCATAGATTTAAGTAGGCTCATTAGCAGAGATGAGGATGCGAGGAGAGGAGAAGAATAGCAGAGAAGAGAGAGGTGAACTGAGCCTGTGTGTGTGTGTGTGAGAGAGAGAGAGAGAGAGAGAGAAAGAGAGAGAGGAAATGAGGCGAAAGGATAAAGGGATAATTTTTTGAAAAGGTGTGAATTAATGAGTCTTGGGCGTCGCAGACTAATTAATACAAAAATGAAATGCTTTGAGCGCTAAGTTTAAGGCCTTCATTACATTTAAACAGTGAAAGTTTACCCCGCTAACAGCTGCGTGTTTGACTTTACTTAACTGCACCGAAAAACCTGGATGTAACAGATTTGTGTCGCTACATAATAACCAAACCTTTTTTTTTTTAGTGGCTTTTGCAGTGCTGCAGTAGTGCTACACTCCAGCAGAATCAGTGCAAACAAACACCCGTGCACACACACTTCCCAATGTCATGGCTTGCACTTGTTATGTGGGCAGTTTGCCTTGAAGACGGGGAGCAATTTATTGTGGAGTGAAGGGACCCTTTGCTATCCTATGCTAATGCAGTCATCATTTATTCCAGCGTACTTGTATTTTTTTTCTCTCTCTCTCTCCTTCTGCTCCACCCCTTCACCATCCATCACTCTTTCAAGCCATGAGGTATTATCTTTGCGGAACATTTTATATTCAGTCTTCCTTTAGATGGGCGGAGGCGCGTGCACACACACAGTCATTTTTGTTAAATAAAAACGCAATCAAATCTGGTCTCGCAAAGGTTGAATAATTGATGCGTTATGTTAAAAAAGGAATGAAATAATCATAGCCTGTTGGATGTTGGAAGAATATCAAACCCAGCATTGGTGCTTGGCAGACTGGGCTGAGCAGGGTAGGGGCCTTATGTATTTGGGACGGCTGCCCTGTAAAATAATAATGAACAGCAAAGAGTAAGGAGATTAGGAGATTTTTGTTCTGCACTGTACCTGACACTTTGTAAATGCCCACCCATGCTTTTGTTATACAGCATGACCAGGATCCATCTATCCTGCACTGACAAATCAAAATTTTCTGCAAATGATTCATTTGGTGTGCCAGAGACATTCCAGCAGCTCTGCAAAAATGGGTGCAGTAGAAATTGATGCAAGGTACACAAGAAGTGCCACTCTAATGGGACGCCATTGTTGCAGCTATGGAAACAATACATCTTAGGGATATTATTTTTTTATTTAACCATTTACCAAAGCGTCAAATAGCAATAATGTTGTCGTTTCTATTCGATTTTAACAAACTCACAATACCAGGCCAGACTAAATAGTAAATCTGAATAGCATTTTAATACACATACTTGATGTTGCAGTGATTCATGGTCAGCTTATCAGCATTCAGCTTTACTGGTCTACAGTATAAGCTCTTAGGGGTGATGAATGAAATAATATCTGCTTATTTGCCACCGTAGACTAGTGGGACCTGAGTTCATGGCCATAAAAGTCAGCTATGAATATATACATACTGTACATCTCTTTATGGATCATGCATACGCACCCGCAAACACAGACTCTAATAAATATCATTGTTTCAAATGAAGATGAACTGTTTTTATAGTAAGGAACACCTTTAAGGTTGTGCCCATTCAGTATGTAGCGACCGTGCAAAATGAGCATATTCATTCACAGCTCCGCTGAGACGTGTGCAGCCGAGCATCGCTCACCGATAGCGTTTTTATTAATGTTTCAGATTTTCATTAACCAGATGTGTCTGGGTCAAGAGGTGCGTTTGTCCTCTCTTTTAATGTGGTGATTGCAGCTAGGGTTTTATTGATACTTTAAGATGCTGTACAGGATGCTGTGTGAGCAGCATGATAAGCTGCTTGATTGAAAGTAAGGAGGACAGGCAAAAAAAACCTGTTTAAGCCATACACATATATTGAAATGTGTTTGTTCGGGGATCACCGAGACGAAAACTTGTCATTTACTCATATATTTATTTCCTTCTTGATTCAGCGAAGGATGACATGGAAAAACACTAAGCGTGCATTAGGCCTTAACATATTCAGCACACCACTGCAAACCTATAGATGGCCACAAAACATGTACAAACAGGGACATTTTATCTGCGCTTCCCAGTTTTTCTTTATTCTGCCAAACCCTTCCCTCCACCCCTTTTCTCTGCCCTCTGACTAGTCAAACAGTGTTCTGCTCAGGGGGCTTATTTTTATTAATTCACCATTTCCTCTGTTACAGACCGCTTTCATTGTAGTCCACATAGCAAGAAGACCACCTCATAGGGATTTTCCTCTTCACCAGGTAACCACAAAGGGTAAAAGAAGCACATTATCCACATGTACAACACCCTACCCCTCCCACACACGCAAGCTTCTTGTGTTATATTGTGCTGACCACCGCCGCAGCAGGAAAAACACAAGCACACACACACACACACACACATAGCATATTATCTTTATGAGGTGTTATACACCAGTGACCACCAACACAGGGTCTCAGTGTTCTCTAATCCACACTCAGACTGAAAGGACTGTTCCATGCAGTAGAGGGATTACACTGTCGGATTAATGTGAGTTTTAATTTGAGTCATTTTGAGAGCCCGTGATAATAGGAATAGGTGCAGGGAAGAATGCTACTGCTTCAGCATGAACTGAAATGTGGTACAACTTTATATTATTTTATTACAGCTGAGTTGGCTTCAGTGAAACACACATTCTTTGTGTGTGCGTTTGTCCTTGTTTGTGTCACTGGAGACGAGCAGGCAGAAGCTTTATAGGTCTGAGAAACCTGCTATTATCACTATCGCTAGCACTGATATTAGAGTGGCTCAAGGAAAAGGTTTTCATGTACAGTCACTGATTAGCTGCTTATTGTGACCGAAACAATTTTCAAGTTATTATGAAGACAAGGCAAAACGCATCATTTGGAGTTTTATTTGTGTATTCTATAGATTTTCCACTTCTAGAGATTTCAGACCTGCAGTGAACAAACATTACTCTGCTTTTTTCCCCCCTCAGTCTTCATCAGTTTGTGTCAGCATGTTGCTGCTTTCTCAGCCTGTTCTGACTCTCATGGCTCAAATGCTGCTGTTGTGTTATCCAACAGTGTTACCAAAATTATTGTGACTTTGTGCAATGAATTTGTTATGTTATTGTCTTTGAAATGGTTGTTCTAAAAATGGGGTCTGCTTGTAGTCAGTTGTTGTCTTCAAAGCAACTTCAGTGCATCAAGATGGTAATAAAAAGGGCAATAAGACTAAGGTACTTGGCTGATATCAGTGAATGGATTCAAGTTGCCATTTGCTTGCAATCTGTTTGTGATAATATAGAATGAACTGTAATAATTTGGTGAAAAGTGCGAATCTGTTTCTGTCTGCATACAAAAGAAATTCACATTAACCACAAATGTAAGTCCAGTAAGAAGCTAATGGATCTGAAGGAGAACTTCAGAAATTGCTCCACAAATAGTGACAGAGTTGCTCTAGGAGGGCAAAATGACGGGCGTGTGACAACCTTGCTTTTCTAAAGGATTGATTCTAAATTTGGCATCCAGCTCCCTATTGCAAAGAGATGCATCACAGATGAGATGCACTCATCGATGCTGACTGACTCTGATTGCAACATAGTGGGATTGTGTCTACATTTATATTTTTTCCTAGAGCTAACTAACTAGTTTAGGTACCTAAACCTAGGTGAACCTACTGCTACCCAAGAACACTTTGTACACATCTCCTTGACGGCAGCAACTTCTAAAGAAGAATACTATTTGACACCAAGGGATGAAAACATTGGCTGTTCTCTTTAAATTTTATTATTCTTTGTGCATTACCAGTATAAAACAGTTCTTGTGTACAGAAACCAGTGCTTGCAGTCCTCCATTCAAGGCAAAATAAACAACAGCTGCTATCAAATATGGTAGATTAACTCCAAAACACAGAGAGCCCAGAAACATGAGATGATGTTCATTCCAAAGTCATATTCCTATTATGCTATTGATACAACTCTGGCAATTGTTATAATCCTAACAATAAAATCCTAGAAGTAAGCAATTTTAGTAAAAAGTGTAAGCGGTGTTTATAGACTCAATTCATTTTTTTCTACATGAATAGAGGCAGAGAAAGGCTTTTTCACTAGAGTGAAGATACATTATGTACGAGCAACAACAAAATCATGGTTTTCAGTTCAGTGGATGCAATGTTATATGTTGGTTTTTTTTTTTCTTTATTCTCTACTTCTAGAAGTATAAAAGTCAGTGTTTTAATACATACAAGAGGAGCTGTTTGGGATTAGGCTTAAAAAAAGAAGAAGAAGACGGGTTGTGTTTTAGTTAATTCCAAATCAGGTTGGATTAATTCGATTTTGCACAGTATCGGTGTAATGCAATACGGTTTCATCTCCCCTGTAGGAGATTAAAACTATCAAATCCCAAATTCTCTGTGGTTGTTGATCCATATTGCTTTTGAAAAACACACTGTTGAACTGCTTTCTGAAACTGCTTGCTGGAATTTTAATCAGTCTGTTGCCTTAAAATTAAAAAATGAAAAGTCAATAGATTTGTTAACAATACAAAGACTGGGAAATAAATGAATCCCATCACTGCATTGCTTTGCCAAAATCCAACATTCTAAAAACAAAGGTGCTCACAGAAGAAATGACAGGCAGCATCATATTACCAGCATTGTACGCCATGTTGTTAACATATTTTGCATTTTTAACCAAAGTAGAGTTTAGAGAACTCTCCTCTTCAAATTATGGGGACACTTGCTGAAAATTTCTAGGGTGGTTATATCAAATAAAACCAACCAAATCAAATTCAAGCTCATTAGAAATACAGAAATGTTGTTTTTTGCCATTTATGTCTGCACGTTTAGATAAATCACTCAACCTGAATCCGATTTTCCAACCAAATTATGAAGAAATGAAGGGTCACTCAACACTTCTGCGCAGTAGTGTATATAGGATAGCAATCAGAATTCATTAGAGAATGATTAACCTGGACAGCATTTCATAATTTGACAGGATAATGATACTAAGAATATACAGCCAAAGACATTTGTCAGCGTAAAGAGGTGGAACACTGTTACTTTGGCAAGCATTGAATCCAGCATTGAATTCAGTTTTGAGAAGCCATCAAAATCCATCCATACAGGCTTCAAGCCATGTTGTTGTAGCCAGACCACAGCAGGTTTGGACCTGCGTTAGTGTCCCATGACAAATTACTGGATAATAAGGTTGCAGCTATAATGCGTTTCAGGTAAAACGAGGTAACAATAACAAAGGTTTATGCAGTTTTAGACCAAGTATGTTTTTGAAGTGACTTTCTTAATAAGGTGATAAGAAATATCTAATACATAGAATCTACACTCGGTACATGCTAGCTTTCTGAACTGTGCAGCTTGTACCTTTTTCCAGCTTCTGTGCTATATCCCACGATTCATCTGACTGGTAGTAGTTGTTATGTTATGTTTCATAGTATGTTATGAAAGCCCATGGCCTTCTTTTAAACAGTTTCCAACTGTCTTTTCCAAGGTTCAGTGTATTAAACACTCTTAACATTATAATTTATTAATGTTATATAATTACTAAGTAAGCAAGAGAAACTTCAAGTTTAGTTTCAGTCTTCAGTCAACACATCATTTGATTTGCCGCTATCAAACATTCATCTACTAAGAAGAATTTGAAAACATTTGGATCCTTTACAGAGGCGTTGTTACAAGGTACCAAAATGTCTAAAAGAAAATCCCACCATCCAACACAAAGAGATCACCCCACACTCCTCAGTGCTATGATTTTGAAGCCCTAAGAAGAGCATTTCAGCTTTGTATAAAAGAAAACCAACATATGTGAATATATGAAAATATGCACAGAAATGCAGAGTAAAATCCAAGCAGTGGTGATCAAAAATACCCTTTTGCAAGGACTTTATAACAAAGTACAGTACACAAACATTGAAATGCAAGAAGGGAAGCAACGACAGAAAAAGATACGACCTGCAGAGGAGACATCAAGAGTTACTAGCCATACCTGACAAAGTACAACAAACAAACAACAACATGCACAAGGAAAAGAAAGTTCAAGACGACCAATATAAAAAACTGCAAGAGAAAAACAAAGAACTCCAAGTAAAAGATGAAGAAAAGCAGGAAAAATGAGAAGAACTGGAGAGAAGGTGTAAGAAACTTGAGGCGCAGCATGCAGAGCTTTTCAATGAGATGACAAACCTCACAGCGCAGAACAAAGATCTGCAGGAACTGCGCCTGAAAAAGAAGAAAAAGCACTTCAGTTTTTTCCAGAACAAGGACTCTGCTGCTTGTTTAGTTCAGCCAGGACAAGAGTAGCCTGATCATCCTCCTGCAGGGGGAAATTAGACAATAAATGATGCAAATAACTGTGCTTCAGGGTCTTATTTATTACAAATTTCCCACCTGTGGGACTAATAAAGGTCATCTTATCTTATTCAGTGTTAATGTTGTTTAGAAACATTACTGATTTTACTTAAGAAAATCGGAATAACTTAAACTGAGCTTAATTTAACATCACTCCCTGTATGATGTAAGATGAATCGACAGGTTTGAGTTGGATAATAGGATGAAGGCAAAGAATAATTCACGAAACGTTCAAGAATAATTCACCTTAATTGGAAAACTGGACTTAAGTAAAGTCTCACTTTAACCATTTGCCTTCGTTTTATGAACTAATGAACTAATTTCAGAGTTATTCTGTGGAGCTCGGATACTTTTAAAATGTACCATCATGTGCATAACTATGATTAAGAAAACCTCAAACACACAAAAAGGAAGCAGACGTACATTAACCTAAACCCAAGACAATCTCAGTCTACATGCATAATCCAGGAAAGTAGTTCTTAAGTATTTAAAAGGAAATGTAATGAAATAAACAATCTTGGTGCTATTACAAGATTTAGGAATATATTTTTAGAATATTTTGGTTTACGTTTAAGTGTAAAAATATTTTCTTGTTCGCAGCTGGTGAGTAGAAACGCATGTACTGACTGTAGATTACTATGTAGTTCGTAGATCATTACATATTTCTTATATTAGCTTGTTAGCTTGTATTTTATGAAATATATTTTTTCAAACGGTTTCCAACTGTGATTTCCCAGGTTCAGCGTATTAAACACCCTGTTAACTTTGAAAGAGTGCTCATTTTTATTTGAAATTAAATGGTCTGCCAGACAAACAAAGAAGTAACTGACCAAATGCTCGGATCTGGAAGCCAATAAATTCTGCGAATGCCAACCAAGTGAATAAAAGAGTTGCACAGACTTACTTTAAGATATTTTTAGCATTTTTCCTAACTTACCTCTTTGTTTTCAAGGAAAACAAATCTGCATATATGATTGCATACATCTCCCTCTGTAAGAAATACAATGAGAAATTCAGTTCAGCTGCTGTTCCTTTCCTCTTAAGCTGTTCTAAAGAGCTTTCGAGATCTTTTTCCAATTTTCTTTGCATCTCACTGACTTGTTACTGTATCGTGTCTGTAGCCTTGGCGATGGGGGTCAACATCACAGGGAACAGAGATTATTCCAACACTGACAGTTACTTACAGCTTTTTTAAATTCATTCATCATTCAAGGTAGAAATTATTATTAATTTCCTTAGGCATAATACGAAAATGGTTAATAATTGTTAATACATATCTTTATTTACTTGTAGTGCGGACTTAAAGTTCCCTAGCTTTTGCTGGCTAGTAGTGTACAATTCATAAACTTTTATTTTTTTGTTTTGTTTTTTAAATATAAAAGCTAAATTCACAGCCTTCCTTTCTCTCTCTCTGATTACACTTTCTGGAAAAAAGAACAACTACAGAATAGGAAAAGTCCATAACACAAATAGAAAGAACCACGGACCATATTTCAAACTGAAATTGCCTTTTCACGCTGACGTACACTTGAACACAACACGCCGCAGCTGGTAAAATTGTCATGTTTTGCGCGCTAATTTGGTATGTGCTTCAAAATCAGCAAATTGGGACAACCTTGCTGAAATGGAGATGCTTTTGGCAAGGGAAATGGCCTGCCTCATATATTATGCTAAAAAAATACACGTTTGAAGGGAACGTCTGACGCTGTAAGCAGGAAATTGGGGGTAAATTGGCACATTCTCTCAGCTTAAGTTAATTGTGCTCGTGCTATTGTCAGGGCATTTGCAGGGTGACAGACAGATGGGCGAGGGCTGACACATGTATTTGGAAGAGTTTAAAATTCAAATGCTCCTCATGTGTGAATGCAGACACCTGGGGTAATCAGCTGGCTGGTGTGTATGTGGTGTGAGTGACGTGCAACCTTGTATTTACCCATAAGCCTCTCTGTCCCTGCCCGTCTTGCTGTCAGGGTTCCTCCTTGTTTTCTGGTGTCAGGTATGCTGTCACGTTTTCCTGAGTGATTAAAAACCCTGGTAGGAAAAACAAACCCACTGTGTACTGTGGTTACATTTTCTGAAAGGAGTTTTAAAGTAAGGAGGCAAGGTATTTATTTCTGTTTGAGCTCCTGGGCATGGTTGATCTCTGTGCTATTAAAAATTCATTCACTGATAATACCCCCACTCCCCACCCCAACTCGTTCCTCTCCATCTCCCTTCCCCTGTCTCCCTCTGTAGAACGCTCATTTTCTCAATGGTATCTCTGTTTCTTTGTGTCAGTTCACTTCACTTTATTGGCACGGGGTGTGATTCACTGTCTCTATCTCTCTTTGTTCGCATTGTCTCTCCTTTCATTCTGCGTCTCCTTCCCTCTCTTTCCTCGCTCTTCAAAAAATCTGCCATGGAAGCGAGACAGAAGAGCGCCTGCTGTTTCTCTGACACACTCTTCCTCTCTTAAATCAAAACCAACTGAGGCGAAATCAGGTTATTACCTTAGCAGTGTTTCTCCTCTCTGCCTCGCACCCATTCTTCCATTTTTGCCCAAGGTCTATGAAATTTTACACTTTGAAAAGAAAGGGCAGCCGCTCAGTCAGACGAATGGGTGCGAGCTGAATTTGAAAGGAGATTGCTGCATAAATAAAACAGAAAAAAATAAATAGCCTACTGAAGTGTGAGATGGATGTCTGACAGGGCCTGACGATGTATGCGTGCGTGCGTGTGTTTGTGTGCATACTCTTGGCCCTCGGTCTGCCTTCAAACGTTACACCTCAGGCCCCTCACATGCACGTACCCATTACAGCGGGGTGGTGTTACCAAGTTTGTTGTGGTCAAATGTTTGTGGTTTCTTTACTGCCTTTCATCCTTGGAGGCAAATAAGGATAGACATTTATAAGTATGTGATCTCAGAGAGCTGGAAGAGCTCTGTAAGGTCTCCGAAAGGAGCAAGTTTTGGATGTATAGTAGACACACACGAAAGATGGGGACTAAGGATTGTTTAATAAGGACCTAACTTTCAGCAGAGGCGAGCAGACAGAATGGAAAGATGAAAACAAAGCGAAAAAGTCCATTTTAAAATGCATGCATCCGAGATGGAAAGGGATGAAAGAAGTTATAACAAATTGAACAGAGTAAAGAGTTGAAGGAGAGGAGCTCAAAACAGCAAGGGCGGTCAGTAAACAGACATAAACAACTGCTGCTAAAGATGGATGATAAAGACGGAGCAATGGCTGTATCGGTGATGAACGATCAGCAATGTGGACGGGCGAATGAATGATTTGAGGAGAAGAAAGGGGAGGGAAAGGTTGTAAACAAGTCAGAATAACCTCATAAGAATGGCACATCCACCGGAGCTAGGATGGATTGTTGCATGTTGTGCAAAAAATAAAGGTAAGTTGTCAGAATGAAATAACCTTTGCGTGACCTTGAATTGAAAGGGAAAGTAAGAAAGTGACAAAGTTAAAATCTAGCACATAACACGGAGATCAAGGACGTGCGAAAGGATGGAGATTGTTAAGAGAAGGAATGAACACAGAATAATGAAAAACATGTAAAATAAATACATGGAAACTAACCTTCTGTCCGCTTTTCAAAAGTACAAATAGAATAAGATGTTGGTGTTTTGCAGACAACACAAACGTGTTTTCAGTGAGGCTGCTGTATGGAGAAACCAGGTTGATTAGGAGCTGTGTCATCTTTTGTCAAGACTTGCTTTCTCTAAATAAACACAAGAATTTTGGAAGCCTCAAGCATGTGTCTCTTCGTGCACTTGCGCATGTCTACCTGTTTGCCTCTTTGAACAAGGCCCAGGTGATCGGGTCAGACTTACACTTCTGTGCGTCCACGCCCTGCCAACAACACCTCCACATTAGCGCAGGAGAAGCATTTGATACCACAGTTCTAATGAACACACTTGAGCACATGAAAATAAAGGCGGGCGGCTCAACTGAAAGACTTTTTTTTAATTGTTTCCTTTTCTTCTTCCTGACAGGCTTACCTTTGTAAGACAGATTTTTCTTTGTAAAATTTGGCTATGGTGAATTGAGCTGTATTTGTGTGTGTGTGTCTGAAGCCAGCCATATATTCAGCAGGGAAGTTCTTTTCAAGTCCAATTTACCTGATATGTCTTTGAACTGGAGGAAGTGGGAACATCTGTTTAAAACCCCAAAAGTATATGGGAGTAAAAGTTCCCAAAGGCCCCGGCTTAGCCTCCGTTCAGTCAAACCAATGGCAGTGTTGCTTTTTGAATGTGCCGACCGCTGAGCCACTTTGTGTCATAGAACTAAATCTGATAACGAACTGGTGTGTCGTCACACTGCTTGTCTATACCATACATGTCAGTTGCACTATAATTAAATGCAGACATTTTTTCATTCCTTAAATTTTCCATAAATGCTTTTACTGTGAAACAAATCTATCACACATGATTTGAAGCCTTAACAAATTTTAGCAAGACTTAATAAATGAAATCAATTCATGATTTTTTTTTTTTTTTTAAACAACCTGAATTCCTCAGTGGTGAGAACTAAACAAGGCTCCTATATTCATCCCAGCAGCCCATCCTCTCTCACCTGTGCAAATTACTGTGTGTAAACAGATTGGATCGCACTAGCTTCATGTGGTTAGCCACTTCCCTCGCTGGGACAGGCTCCACTCAGGAGAAATAAACCATTTCCTGTTCGCCGAGGGAACGATATGCTCAACTGTAACATACTGTAATTCTTTCCAGACGGTGGGTAGATTTTATCTTGTTGAAAAAAGTGCAGTACTAACAGGAGACATGTTCAGTAATGCAGAATACTTTAAACACATTCATAGGTTTTATTTCTTTAAGGGGCGCATGCTAAAATATTTAAATAAAAACATGGAGTTAAACCCAGTGTACTACCTGCAGTCATTTTAAATTATTCCATATAGGACAAGATGTCTTGTAATCCTTAACGTGGGTACCTTGAGGGTCAGTTTGAATTAACAGTGATCTGGGCTCCTTATTTCCTTTGGGCGTGTATCTGTTTTAAAGTCCCAAAGTAAACTCCACGCCTTGCAAATGTGTAGCTCTTCTGTTTCTTACCCTGTGAAAAATAATATGTAAGTTTAAAAAATATGATTTTAATGCAACATTATTCATTATTATTTATTGTTCATGTCATCTCTCTTAGATACTTACTTCGTATATAATCAGTCATCCAAACAGTTCATTATGAATTGGACACAAAAAACAGATTTGGCTGCAGATGCACTGCAGAAGCATCCTTGTTTGAACCCATGGAAGATCCTCCAGCACCGGATATATCTCAATGCATCTTCTAGACTTCTGCTTAGTTATCACACTGATAATCCCTAAAACTGTGAAAACAGACACTATCCTTAATTGGTTTGTATCATATCTCTGCGCAACGCATAGTTTACCGTCACTTTGGGATGTAATTTGATGTCTCTTTTTAATGAATGCTGTTGCAATCTTGGGCTAAAGCCTGAATGCTACTGATGACATCTAATCTTCGTGACAGCTTATTTTGGAGGCTGACTTCTCTTGATCTCCCACACTGATATGCAGAGTGCAAATGTTTGAATGTTTTATCGCACAAGTGAAAACGGGAAAGACAGAGGTTTAAAAATATGCACTCAGTTGCAGTAGGCATTGGATTAATTATACAATAATTCAATATTTGCAATATATTTAAATATTAAAAAACATTATCAACATTTAAAAGGAATGAGTTAGGAAGATCATTAATAGATAATGAGCTTAGGAATATACGATGTGTTATGTGTTAGTGCTTTGATAGGATCATAAATCCTATACACTTTTTATTTGGTTAACGGGAGCCTCACAAGGTCGCCTCGTACCCTGCTCTAATTTTTAAGTTCGACCTTGTGTAGGCATTGGCGTGTGTGTATGTGTGTGCGTGCATGTATATGATATAAAGAAGAATTTCACTTAGTGTGGAGACATATCCTGGCTAATCCACAGCCCAAAACACACCAGCAGTTAGTTTCCATGACCTCAAATGCTGTTCAAACATGCACGCTTGCAAAATATTGTTTCTTCCTCTTGATTTTACCTGATTTTTCCACCTTCCTTTTTTCCTTTCATCTTTTTCTCTTGTTAGCCCACAGACTGTGTTCTGTAGTACCACAGGAGTTCTGTCGTCTGCAGAACAATTATGTCAATTATCTCACATTTAAATGGTTTCCAGAGAGGAGTTCCTTGGCTAATAACAGTCAAATGAAGTGACAACTAACCAATTAATCTCACTCTAATTGCTCAGTAGGTACAGTCAATCAATCATAATGCCCCCTCTCTCTGTACTTTCTTCCTTGCTTTCAGCACACATTTTACACTCGGTAGCTTGGCTCACTACATGCCAATCAAATATTAATTCATCCTTTCACTCCTGTGGGGATGGAAGTGCATATCAGTGTGTTGACTTCATGGCTATGCTGCTAGTCAGCACATGTGACTTCTAACGTGACAATGTTTGCTTGAAAACGCTTTATGAGCAAATGAAAAGAGTAAAGCAACAGCAGAGATAGGGAGGCCATTCATTTCATAATTGCATGTTTGCAGCTTTGATCATGTTACATAGACAAACATTAGCTCACTGTTAGTTTATATTTAATAGTCTAAATTGCTAAATCACTGCTCCATATACTAGAGACCAAGAGCCTTTGAACTGACAGTTTCGCAGACTCAAATGTTATGATATGTCTTGTGAGATTTACACTATGTGCAGCTTTCTGCACCCTTGCACACATGTATCCAGAGCCACAAGCTCGAGTGAAGAGCTGAGCTGAGCAGATGAAAACTGCCTCAGTGCTTTACTGAAAGAATTTATGCTGTTATCATTCCAGAAAAAAAAAGTCACATTTGCAATTTGAAGCAGCGACCGTGGAAATCTGAAAAACAAACTATTACTCTTTAGTACCTTTAAAGAAACTTAAAAAAATATATAGTTGAATGTGAGTTTAGTGAGCTTTTGGGAGAGTTTATTTATGTGGTCAGCATTATGAGGTAGGTAAGGTAGGGTTAGTGAGTAACTCATTAACAAAAGGAAACAGCAAAGAATGTGAGCCTGTGTTTTGTCTTTTAGTGGGAGAATCCTCGACCACTCCGGAAATTTAGAGTTTACAACTTAACGCTGGATTTCCCTACAAGTAATGCTAGTCAGACATGGCCATACAAAATCTATTAGTTTGTCTGAATCTTAGGGTTTTTTTTGCTATAACAAGATATTTTACCTGAGTACATATTTAAAGTAATATCCAAGTTTTATTTCAGTCTTATTTGTTCTGGAGGATTTAATCTCAAGAGCTGCTCTTTAAAAGTCATTCTTTAGTAAATACATGATCAAACTCCCATCAGTGAGATGTTAGTCACCTGCACGCTATTAAAACATAACAGCATTCATTCTTAAGGCTCTCATCATTATCACGTGCATCTGGATCGGTGAGCGTGTGTCATTCACCACAAGTGCTTTAGTTAAAGTGGTAACAAAGTCTTGCTATTTTAACAAATGAGGAAGCCAGTTTATTTTATTTATTCCCAATAAAACTACACTTTTATTATAGATATATAGATATAGATATATAGTGTGAGCTGTTGATTTTTCAATTTTGCATCCTTTTGCCCCTTTTTATACAGGAATTGACAGAAATTTAGCTTAAACATTATCACAAAAGTTCAACTCAAAACAGAAATTTTAACTAGTGAATGTAAACTCTAGAGGAACGCCTAACAGTCGAGCAGATATTACTGCCACCAAAGTCCTTGAAACTGCTGTGAACCTCAAATGTTTGCTGTTTACATCATTGCAACAATACAGTTGATCTGTGTCCTCTGTTGATTGGCTCTTATGAAAAATAGACAGGACTTCTGCCATATTTGCTATTTCAGCATTTAGCCTGAAATAGCAAAATAGGTCTTAATAGTTCTTTCTGTAGGGACTGTTACATACAGTGTAAAACTAACAGCTGTACTCTGGCATTACATGTAATTAGTTGCTCCCGAGCACTGCCCACTACGTATTCTGTCAACAACAATTGTATATGTGCAGTTTCGTTTTAACTGCAGCTATACATGAATCGACACAAATGTCTGAAATTGATAGGGAGGGAAGAAAAATCTGCCGCGTGGGCACGTACGCTTCATTCGACACTTCACACTACGAATGTTGTTTGAAAATATTGTTTTCCCTCAGTGATGTTTAATTGTTCCTCAACCAATTCCCCTTTTCCATTCTCATTCCCACCACTAATTAGGAATGGAATTTAACTAGCAATGACTTTAGCGCAGAATCAGAACACACCCAGCCATTATAAAAAACCTAGGGACCCATAATGTGGTGTGGACTTGGCCACTGAAACCATGGGGTGGAGAGACATGAGGGGAGAGCTGCTGCTCCTCTCTGCTGCTCTTTGCATTTTCGGTTCTGCTCTTTGTTGCCATTGGCCTGTCATGAGAAGTTTCTCTCTTCCCATTTTGAAACTGTTTTCTGTTTGTGTTCTTCTGCTCTTCTGACTTTTTTTTTCTTCTTTTCCTCTCAACATCTCTGTTTCTCCCTTG
>VUQR01012277.1:33628-52806 GCA_015108515.1 Hemichromis elongatus
GTGCTCCTACAGCTGATTGCATAAATAATTTACGGCATTTAAATCCTTAGCAGCTGTTTGCTCCTTTTTGCCCCGTTTGTTTCTCTCTGTTTTCTTTCTTCCAGGTTAACATGGGACTTTTCTCAACCTTGTGACATCTCCCCTCCTCTCTCTCCCTCTCTTTCTCTCTGTGCCTGGGGTTAACCTATCCGTCTTTCTCTCTAATTACACCGTTCTCAGTTCCAGCCCTTGTGTCTTCCCATGGGTTTTCATATCTTTATGTAAGGGAGTGGCTTTTTCTTGTATTGATGGGAATTTTTGACTTGTAAGTCCATAGCTTATTGTTGTTGTGTATTTGGCTGTGGATGTGCGTCTTCCACTGTGCACTTGTACATGTAGATTGCTGCTCCACAAGACAGCCACTGTGTGGCTTCAGACCCTTACAATCAAGACGCTTATATGGGCTTATTGTGATTACAGTTCTTAGCTGTGCCTATGTACAATTTCATCTGTCACTCCAGGCTTCAAATCCTTTAAAGAAGGATCTCCAATTCAAATTGCGCTGTCAAATTAAATTTTCTTCTTTTCTGCCGTAGTCCCCTCAATCCATTCCCCAGGTTGGACATGAAGCAATTTTATGTTAAAAAAGAAATAATAATAATAATAATAATAATAAAAAATGAGTCGCTATGCACAAAAGAATCTATCAGAAAATTGTAGGAGGCCAAATTCAGGGGGGGGGGGGATGAACAACAAAAGGAAAACTTTACCTTCGGCTCTGTTAAGACATTTCTTTTCCCTTATTCAGTTTCCATTGTTTAAGACTGGGGCTGATCTTTCCAATATTGCTGCTAATCTAACTTCAAAGGGATGCCGTTATGTTAAAACACTTTTTAATTGTGATAAGGAACACGCTTTCTTCTCCTCTGTTCATCTGGACAGAACCCGCAAATGCAGAGGCTGTTTTTTTTTTTTTTTTTTTCACTGGCAATTAAAATTAGAATTGGTCACATTTTTCACTGTCAGCGATTTCCTTTGCACACAAAGACATGTGGGCCACACAAGCGTATACGCGCGCAGACATATTGAAACCCAGATACTACCATACAATACACATGGTCTTTTTGCTCAATTGAAGCATATCTAAAATAGCTTGCATGAAGAACATTAAGGAAAATAAAATCCTCATCAAAACTAAAACAACCCTTAAGAGCGTGCAGGTCTGCTAGGGCTGATGATTCACCACATGCTTCCCTGTTACTTCTATGAGACATGCGATGCAGGCTGCGCCTTGTTGTCCAGAGATAACAGATTAACATGATTGCTGAGTGAATCATTTGCACTCTAGTGCTTTTGACATGGAAGATTCTTGAGGCTTTGATACTTGCACAATATTTTGAAGCAGTGGAGCAGTAAGATGTAATTCTGTTGTGACAAAATCAATTTGGATAAAAGCACAATGTAAAAAGCAAGAGTGGCATGAAAATGAAGTATTGGTTACAGCTGATAGGGAAATTGCCTATTTTGCTTCAGAGCTTTGAATATGAGTACATCTTCATTTTTTTCTCTCATCAGAAGAAGAGGAAAACACAAATATAACGTACTTGCTGCCCAACCCAGTCGGTTTTTGTGTTTTAGATGCAGGATGCATTTAAATGTCAGTCTGTAATGTAAATGTACATTAAGAAGTGATGAATATGCACCCCAACACATCAGAGTTTTTGTATATATACATGAAGGCTGGTCACAAGGTTCTGTGAGTTCTGTGAGAATAGTTGTAGTGTGGAGAGATGTGTCCTTATGTCTTTGCTTTTGGTCCGTGTTAAACAGGGACATTTGTCATACTTAAAGATTAGATTTCCTCCATTGCAGCTTCTCCACACTTATTTATGAAGTCTTATATGATATGTGAAAAAGTGTAAGAGGTGGGTCAGGTTCATCAAAAACTTTTCTGGTGACAAACAGCTTTTTTTCCACTAGAACTCCACAAACAACAGAATCTGTCAGTAAGAAAATACCAGCACTTATGAGACCCTTGCTGAGCAAGCAAGACACAAACATGCAGAAATACGATGTATTACTGCTCCCCCTACAGTCAACTCACAGATAGACAGATAGCCACTTATATTTGAGTGGTGATGATGTGTGTGTCTGTCCCAAGAAAGAAGACACACACACACACCAAAAGAATAAAAAAAATAAATCGGCACAGTCCTGTGACCACCCACCAAACTTAAACTTGTATCATCTCCTGTAGGCTGCAAGAATTTTTCTTCCTGACCATGAAGGATGCTGGAAAGACAAAGGCAGCACTTTGGACAGCTGATGCAAGCTCAGGTGTGGGCCAGTGAGTTGCCTGTGGTGGAAAAGCTCTGTTCTCCACTGCAGCACTACTCACATTTCACACTCAGTTTGAACATTTGCAGTATGTCAAAAATCCTGACTGAGTGTCTCGCTGACATGACTTAGACAAGGATTTGTTTCTGCATTTGAGGAACAAATTACTAGTGACGTCACTCCGTCTAGATCCTTGTTTTTCAGTCTGAACCAGTTATGTGCGGCTGTGCATGTGCTTAAGTGTGTTCATGTCTGCGCTTGTTTTTCGGTGAGATTTATTTGCATGTGTGACTGCACATGTGGCCCTATGTGGCTACATGACCCGGTTGTGAGTCTACAGTACTCGGCAGAGTGAGTGAGGTCTGTGAATCTTTTTTGCTTTTTATTTTGGTTGTTGTGCAGCATGGCCTCATTACCCAGGTGTTTACCCCTAACCACAGGAAGCCCTTGTCAGTGACGACTGTCTGCCGGCAAACATTGCCTGAGGGAAAGAAAGACAGGGAGGAAGGAACCTAGCAAAAGAGAGGCAGTAAAGTGGAGGCATGAGAATCAGAGAGTCATGTCTGTCTGTCTGTGTGACTATCTATATATACTGTATATGCTCTATATGTATTTCTCTAAATGTGTGCGTGGTTGTGCCAGTCAAACCTCCACTGGCAGGTCACTGGGTTCTTCTGTTTCTCCACCACTGAAGGGAGGGAGGATAAGAGACGGGGCGGGAGGGAGGAAAGGAGGCATACAAGCTGCTGACAGGGATTTATGAGCTGATAGTGTCAGACTGCAAGCACAACAACAGTCTCCCTGTCTCTGCCTGTCTGCTCATGGAGGGAGAGAGACAGAGAGTGACAGAAAGAATGGAGGGGGTGTTGGAGGAAGAAGTGAGCCAGCAAAATGAGTTGAAAATGAAAGAGCAGAACAAGGCAGGAGAGAGGAAGTGAGCCAGGGAATAAGGCAGGATCAGGATTGGGATTCGATTCTTTCTTTTTTTGTTTACTCTTTTACTTGTATCACAACGTGTTTTTTTTTCTTCACAACCCTTCATTTATCTGCCTTACCTCTGCATGACTTGATTTGGTTGTTGCATTGGCTGCTTTTAATTGTTTAGACCAATGATGTGAGTAAGAAACGGAGCGTTCACTTAAGGCTGTTGTTGGTTTTGCTTGGCCAAGAAGATGATGATGTCAATGACAGTGCAAACACTGTACAGAGATGACCAGACATTCATATGCTGGATGGTAACGTTTCTTCCATTGTGTCGTTGTGACACGTCAGTAGCTCAGATAAAGACGGTGATTATGTATTTGATAAGCTGAGGCTACTACAATAAAGTGTCAACAATTGTTCAGTTTTAAGAACTGTGCAGGAATACGTGCTAGCACAACTGCTCTTTGTAGTTGTGTGTCTGTGTGTGTATGTGTGTAGAAGAGACAGAGTGGCTGTTTAGATATGTCATGGTGAATCACAGCTAAATTGTTCACTGCTAGATGACACACCCGAATATATAGTAGTTGGACTGTCTGACTGTCTGGTGTATTAAAATCCATTCTGGAGCTAATTTTGTCCAATTAATGTTGTAAGAATAAATCCATAGTAGCTGTCTTCAGGTTTGTTCCACAATATTTTCCCATGTACAAGCTAACTGAATCTTTATCTCTGTTCTTCTGTGGCTGTGGTTAAGAAAATAGCAGTCAAGTCCTCTATTATCAGTTTAAAATCTTATATCTACCTATATTACTACACTTGCATAGCCAATCTGATGGGAGTCAGTACTGTAACTATATATGTAAGCTACTCATCCTTTGCGTTTAAGTATACTTATGGTATATTTGACGTTTTTACATGTGGTACAGACATGCTGAGTGCTGTTGTCTGTTAACTGCATATTCTTAGGTCTAAAAATATGTTGTACTTATAGAAAACCCATAAACTTAATTTCCAAAATTGATTTCCAGTTTTGGAGGTTGTATAATTGTGCCTGGAATACCATGCCCTGTTGAATGTTATGACTGTCATAATAACAGTGATCCAGATGTGAAGGCTGCCAGACTGGCATGTTGGGGGAAAAAGCAGCCTGACTGTGCACAGCATACATGCCCCCTGGGAATAATACAGACATCTAGTGATTTATATGTCAGGGCTTTTTTTTCTTTTTTTAATGACATAGTATTAAAGAGTAGTGATTCATGAAGCTCTTTTCATTTCACATCGAAACTCAGACTTGTTTCAGGCGATAGCTTACACTTTCCAATATGCTTAGTAATGATCCTACGATAACTTTCCCCGAATTTCAAATGCCAGCCTCTTTCTTTTAGAATTCTTGTCTGTAGATAATAGTCACAGGCTCTGTGCTCCAAATATTGATTCAGTGACGACAACGCCTGGGACTCTGGCATAGATACCCTACGGTGCAGATCCCTCTTAAGCAAAGCTGGCCCAGTGGTTGGTGCTTTTTTTCCCCAACCAGTAACAGTACAGCGTGGTGAGGAGAATGACAGTTTGGGATTTTTTTGGGACAGCTAGTGGTTAAAGATAAGGTGTCATGATCCGGGTGAGTTCGAGTAATTTTCCACAGCATCCGCCCTCCTCCCCTGGGTGGAGCCCTCCACACATTTCTCACCTGTTGGCAATTACTGCAGCAGTATTTATGAGCAGTGCTCACAATGAACCTTCACCAGATTGTCTGTTTACCATACTCAGTCCTGTACCTCGCTCTTCTTCCACCAGTTGCTGCTGTGTGTGTTTCGCTTAACCCTTTTTTTTTTCCTGTTTCCCAGTCGGCACCTGGATACATTCTTCAACTCTCGCCATAACCACACTTCAGGATTCCTCCTAATCCGCACTAAACTCAAAATCTTGGATGGTAAATGGTTCTTATATAATGCTTTTCTACTCAAAGCACTTTACATTCCCACCAGCACATTTTCATAGTGCTTCCTAACTAACATTAACACACACTCATTCATACTCCGATGTGTATGAATCCGAGCAATTTGAACAAGGATATTTGGCGTGCAGACTTGGCATCCCCTCCTCTTGTAGGGGAAGCCAGGAATCGAACCACCAACCTTTCGATCAGTAGGTGACCTGCTCTACCGCCTGAGCTACAGCCATCCCTGTAATTATTGTATACCACCATAGGTCTCAACGCCCCATTCCTGCCCCTGCTATTTCTGTGACATGACTCAGCTTGTGCTCTCATAATCATAATAGGCTCACCTCATCTTGTCATTGCCCGCTATTGCATTTAGTAGTAGCTCACCTTTCTTTGTCAAAGATGTTTGTGAAAATAAAATTCTGTTAATAGTCATTCAGTCTGCCATGACATAAGGACAGAAAGCAATGCAACCTGAGAAATTTAGCAAGAACATGTTGCATTGTTGAGGCCCAAATCTGAGCTGCACTGTATGTTAGCACAATGGTAGTTTGGATCCTTTAAAAATTAACATGATATTCCACCAGTTTCAAACAAATATCTCAGTCATAGGAGTTTGCTATGTGGTAGTCCTGTTATAAGGATGCCGTTGGAAAACATTAAGCATCTGTGGTGATTTGATGCAATACCTGTTACTCAAGGTGACCAAAATATTTCAACGAAAGAAAGCAGCTGTTATTTTTAGCCGTCTGCCTTTTTAAAACCCAGCCACATGGGGGCCACAAGCATACCTCCTCTTGTCTAAACACAAACATGCAGATTGTCAGTAAGACTTGTGATGTGTAGTGAGATAAGCTAACAGGTGGAAGAGACCTGGGAGAGGTGGAGGTTTTCACCAGTGAGAAGAGGAAAGAACAGGAGTTAAAGCACAACATTAAATGTGTTACAATTAGAGGGAGATAGGTGTAAAGGTGAACATGCATCAAATAGTGAAGGTGAAGTCATTTATGCACTTGGGGTCCACCATTCAAAAGACAAGCAGTGCACAAGAGAGGGGAATACGAGAGTGGAGGCAGGGAGGGGTGGGTGGAGATGAGTGCCTGCTGTGATTTGTGACAGCAAGACAGCAGCAGGAGTGAAAAGGAAGGTTTACAAGATATTAGTGAGACCTGCTATGATGTATGATTTGTATGAGAAAGGGGGAGGCGGCAGCAGAATTGTATTTCTAAGGTTTTCAGTGTGAAAGAGGAATAATCCACTGTGGCGACCACTACAGGAAAGGAAGAAATATTTCACCATCTTTGACCCTTTTGAATTAATTGAAACTTTAAACCATAAAGACTAAATGCATTATAAATGAAAATATCTTATATCTGTTTCTTGTGTATTTGTTTGTACAGTGCAGATCTACACAGAAGCTTACAGGAAACTGGAGAAACTGGAGAAAGCACGATAGAAAAAACAAGAATAAAAGCAGCCAGCGATTAATATTTTTTGAGCATTTTCATCAGTAAAAGTTTTCATAAATATGGCCTTAAACTGCAAGAATTAGATTTTTAGAAATAAGGGTATTCTGTAGTGGTTCAGAGGTCTAAATTACAAAATTAGAATATGGAATCACATCTGTAAAAGTAACATGTCACAGCTTATTGTATCACTGTCTGTAAACAAAAGTTTGATAACAAGTCTGTATTCATGTTATTACTATGTTGCATTGAAATAAAAAAAATACTAATGACAGCACGTTTTTTTTGGTAAATCTGTTTTAAACAATATGTCTGAGGAAGGGCCTGTAATTAAAAGGGTAAGAGGCCTCATCGTGGATTTTCCTGCATGCTATAGGAACATCATTGTGGATTTTATGTCCAGCATTCAGAAGTGGTGGATGTCACAACAGTCATAGCCATTAACCTGTGCTAGTCTGGTAAAACACGCTGAAAGCCAGCTGGTGTTGAGCACATCATTGGGATGAAAGTCACTACTGTGTGTGTGTGCGTGAGTGTGTGTACGTGCACACACAAGCGTAAGGTGACTAAATTCCCTCTTTATATCTTTACATTGTAAATTCTTCAGTTAACTGCGTGTATAGGAAAAGTTCCAGCACAAGTGTATTCACATATATACTATATATATATGTGTGTGTGAATTTTAACTCTGAAGAAGTAGCTTTTACAATTTGACCACAAGGGAACAAATACTACATTAAGAACGTCTCTTACAAAATGTAAAACTCTGGAGAAGTATGTCCAGCACTGCGAAACATCTAAACACTTCCACTTTCATCGTCACAACATAGATTATCAATGAATATTGCATTGTTTTGAGAATAAAATCTAGTTAAAATAATATAAAGAACTTTAATGGTTACTCAGGAGACTCGTGAAAATATGAAGCTTTACTTTTCATATGAGAATACCAGCAGTCTGGGAATGCTCAAAGGTACAGAACCAAGTGCCTCTTCCTCTGCTTTCAGAGAGAGAAGAGAGTTAATTATTTTTCCTTCCACGACTGCATGTTAAAGCACTTTAAATAGTTTAGAGTTGAGTGGCTCGCTACAGTATGCTGTGATAATGATGGCGGCGACTTTAGATGAAAAATATCTCACGTCTCCCAATTAGATTTGAGTTTGATCTGAGGTGACTTTTAACTCATATGGTAGGGAAACCTAGGCTTAGGCTTGCTTTTATAATATGCTTATTGACCAGTTCTTTATCCTCACAGGGCCAAGATATGAACAACAAGTTCACACTGCACTACCAAATAAGAAGTCAAAAATCCCTATACTATAAAATGCTGCACCATGCGCCATGGCAACACAATGCACAATTTTGTTATTCCATCCAAATGTTCTTTAGAGGTTCTTTAGCTACTTCATCCTGTCCCTTTCATAACTCCATGGCTAATGAGTAGAAAAAAGTGTTTTTATATAAGAATGTCAGTTTTCAGCCAGCATAGAGCATGGGAAATACCAGAGCAGGGTTCGCTCATGGACGAATTTCGGGGCTGCTCTATCTGTCGCCTTCTATCTTTGCATGCGGTTACTAACACCAGCTCCCCTCGTCAGATACCACCCCCCACCTCTCTCATTCACCCACCATATTTTCCACCTACAGTTTATCGCACTTCCTCTTCTTCTACTCAAGGCCCCCAGTCTGTCTGCCAGACAGGAAAAACAAAGACTTTTGGACTATCATTACAGTCCAAATTGTATATTGCACTGTACCATTGAAAAGTACCTCATTGAATATTCAGTAGTGTTATACAGTTTCCATTTAATGAAAAGTAAAATAATTGCATTAGATGCTAAGGAAGTCGTGGAAATAATTTAAGTTTGCTTTCATCTGTGTCCTCATTCATGCAAACTTGTATCTGAGACAGGAAGTGTGCTTTAAACTTACATTTAATTTAGTCGACAGCATAGAAACACAGCCGACTTATCACATGAACACACGTACAAGCACGCACGTTTAACTGCACGCCAAGGAGTCAGTTGAAGTGCTGCCCTTGTTTGATAGTTTCAGACTAAGAATGAAACAATATTTGAGGACAAAACTCACTAATGTTTAAATTACATGCTTGACATAAAATAATTATCGAAATGAAATAAGTAGAGCAAGGCAATATTTAACCTATCACATAAATTTATTCCAAAACTGGAATCATTTTATTGAAGTTTTAGTTTTGCAGGTCAATACCTTTCACTTTGCAAATGCAAATGCAAAAAAAATTAATAAAAAAAAATGTCACCAGTACATATTTTATCAAATTCAGACGTAAAGGATTATAAGAGACAATTAGGGAATATTTATTGTCATTGTAAGTGTGTAATAGTATATTATGACTGCTATGTGTAATTGATCGCTGGAATGTATCTTCTTCCACATGTTAGCTGCCATGACTGTTTTGTTTTCCCTCTTATGTACCTCAGCCAGGATGTGCACAAGTCTGCCAGCCGTTAACCCCACAGAGGAAGTGTGCAGGAAATGAGATCAGCCTTAAACAGAGGTAACGCCTAAGCCTGAACCACTGACACCAGACCAATAACTGTCACTCATTGCACCTGATGTAGAGATACTAAAAATGTACCAAATAACAGGAAAGTAAGAATACACGATTATAGAAACAGAACAGAAACGATCAACACAGCAGAGCCATCAAAGAGAAAAGCAAATGATACGCAAGAAAACTAGAACTGAACCTAAAAAGAGACAACGCGATCGGATCAAATTTAGCACAAGAGAAAAGTAAAATATGTAGCTTTCAGAATCACACATGTTCTGTGGCGAAAGATAACAGTTTTAAGGTTAAGGTTGAATCTAAGTGTGTAACCAAGAGTACATTGTTGCATTTTGCTTTGAAAGGCAATAGACTAAAACATTACAGTCAAGACCACACTGATGCTCAGAAGAAAGAAAGCTACTCGTATTAACGTTCAGATATAATATATTTGGCAAATATGATGTTTCAGTAGCTAAAAATACCAATGCTGTGGGCAAGCTCATAACTGCTGCTCGTGCCTGTAGGTATTCTTGTTACAATGATGAAAAACACATTTCGAAACTTCACATAGGAAACCTGGCCTGACAGTAGGGTGTGTGCACATGTGGTATGTTGTATGCACTGAACTCAGCATGAACATCAGCAGCAAAAAGTTTGCTTTCTTTAAGAATGAAAAAAAAAAAAAACTGAGCGCACAGGCATGAAGAAAATGGTAAATGGCCTGTATTTATATAGCGCTTTACTAGCTTTACATTTCAGTCATCCGCCCGTTCACACACACACATTCACACACTGGTGATGGCAAGCTACATTGTAGCCACAGCTGCCCTGGGGCGCACTGACAGAGGTGAGGCTGCCGGACACAGGTGCCACCGGTCCCTCTGACCACCACCAGTGGGCAACGGGTGAAGTGTCTTGCCCAAGGACGCAACGACCAAGACTGTCAGAGCTGGAGCTCAAACCGGCAATCTTCCGATTACAAGACAAACTGAAGAAAAAGCAACCGTTTACACTGTATCCAAGCACAACAACTTTTTTCTCTTTGAGATACAATACACAACTTTGTTATGCTAAGTTTATGCTATATTTTCATTAAACCCATGCATAAGTCTGTTTTTTTAAAGTGCCAGAACATACACAAAGTCTGCAGTCTTCGGGCGCACTTTTCTGCCCACTAACTATATCACAGACACTGCAGCTGTCAATCACTTTATTATTTACTTTATAACTTAGTCGCTTGAGCTGCGCACCGATCCATCTGCTTGACCGTGTAGTGGCACACGTATGAATATTTGTTGAAGAGCAGCTTTTGTATTAAAGCGGCTCTTTTCGAATAAAAGATAGCAGATAAGTAATGCATGCACGACCCTTTACTCAAACACAATGAGGTCCATTTTGTACTTAAGGGCCATTAAAATTACTTAGTAAAATGTAGAAATTTTAATCTCTGTCTGCAGATGGGACTCTTTGTCAGACAGACACTTGCCTCAATGAAAAAAAATGGCCAAATCCAGTAGAAGTTTTGAATAATAATATCGTAACAAAAATAATACTAATGTTTCATAGCTGTGAACTGTTGACCTGCACGAAAAATATAATTAACATATGGTGATATTCAAAGCTTTGTAACACATTACATGATTCAATGAGTGACTGATGAAGTGGGTAAATATACGAACAAATAAATGAATAAGTAATGAAATGATTAATTATTTAATTAGTCAAACAAACCAAGCAAGCGTCAGACACTAACAATGCTCAAAAGCATCATTACCATACCTGCATAATCACACCCTTGCACAAAATGTCACACGGTTTTAACACCATTTATACCTATTTATGTACTTTTAATCATGCATACCTAAATCACACTTTGCATGCTTTATCAGCACGCAGTTCTCAGAAAATACACAGAAAACTTGAATACACTGAAGTCTTGGTTCTTAAAGGACTATCTGTTCACTCCGCTGTCTATAAATTTCATATTGTTGTCAGATAAAGTGGATATTTATTTACCAGTCTACCTTCAGAAACAGCCCTGCTACTGTTGAATCACTGACGGTTAAAGATTTCTAAAGTGGCTAAAACCCAAGGTTACAATTAATCTTGTTATATCAAGACTTTATCGCCACTGGAAAATCAACCCCTGCTCCTACACATCAGTCTGATAGAAGAGTAGCTGGAAGAGAGCCAGGAAGAAAAGGCATAGAGGAGATTATATGGCCATGGGTGTGACGGAGCGTTGCATTCCAGAGGCAGACTCTCAACTGTAAAACTCTCTGGAAGTAAATCAGTCTAATACTGTGACCCCAGATATCCACTGTCGCAGGTTTGGAACAATTGTTGACATGATGTCTGTTGCTATGTACAACTGCCCTGACATATGTAGGGCCACGAGTGAGCGTAAGAAGAGGATCGTGAAGCATGTAGCTTTAGGTTTTTTGTAGAAAACCAGTGGCTTTCGGTAATGGCCTGCCCCACTTCATTATCATGAACATTTTCCGGATATTTTTGTTGTGTGTGTCCTGAGGTAGAAAACAAGACTTCCTTTTTCCCATTTAATGAAGGGTGCAGAAACAGAGGTGTACAGAGGAGGCGATAAAGACTGAAGAGGTTAAAGTGTAGAACAACGTTATTGTGTGACCGATGTGTGCTTGTGGTGGTCATCAGGGTCATCATGATGAAATGCGCTGGTCAAACAATGAAACTGTTCCAATTAGCAACAAGTGTTGCTGCATCTGTAACCTCTTTTAAAGGTTATTATTAGCCTGCTTTTAAACACGTCTCACTGATATCAACATTGAGTGTTGACACATATTCATAAGACATATACAGTTTAGGAGTGGAAAGACTGGCAGACAGACAGACAATTTCTAGGCACCATATTATTTTAAATACAGTTTTACCAAGTACGGTGTGACTAAGAGGCACAGCTAATTTTAAAATGTCTTGCAACCAGACATAGAAAGCACTGTAGTTAAATTTCATCAAAGAGCCAAAGCTACCAGACAATTTTTGTAAATAAACACCTTACAAAGCTGCTCTCTTCCACTAGCCAAGGAGGACCACGCCACTTTGACATGTAAGCTGTTGGGAAAGAGAAGCATCACCTTTGATAAACTGCAATCCACTCTGATATGCAGAATCAAATGGCTACAGGGTGGATGGAGATAAGTCTGGATAGTCTTATTAAGTGTTATGTAGTAAAATGCACTTTAAAAAAAAAAATCACAAAAAGTGATTGCTGACTTATTTATGGTGCCGCCCTTTTATAGAACAATAAAATACTGCTACCTTGGGCACTTATAGTGTAGTTGGACACTTGTAGGTAGCTAAATCTTAACTAAATAATATTTGACTCAGATTAACAAGTGAAACAGAACTGTAATATGTTGATAGGATGAAAGCCTTAGCCACCTCAAGCCGATCGCTCTCTGTTTTGTAAGCTGACCATTTCTAACCCTGCAATACCAGTCGGGGCAGGTGACTTCTCCAAGAAAGGAGCAAGAGAGAGAGAAACTATTTAGGTGAGGTCTTGCTCCACCAGAGGGAGCAAACCACGGGCAATTTGTATGCTCCTTGTGCATGATAAAAAACATTTAACACTCAGCAAATTATAAAGTCAGGCAGCAGAGATTCCTCCAGTGTGGGGCACACCTCTGCACTCTTCTTAAGAGCAGAGGTAGCATCTACAAGGTTTTTCACACAAGTGATTTCACGTAGAGGAAAGACAGACGTTACATCTCCTTCCTCCTTATGTTTCCCCGTTTTAGTCGTAGACTGTCAGTATGTGATGGACTGTGGCAGCACTCTTCTCTTCCTAGTGTGACCATTTCAATCCTTTTAATTTACCCTGGGTACTAAAAAGTGGAAGCCTGAAAAATGATTGTTGATTATTCACCTGGACAGTCTTCCATATTGTTTTCCCAAACAGGGCACAAGCTTATCATGACCATCTTTACATAGCACAAAAATAGCTCAAGTGTGTCCCTAGTGTCTTGCCATACTTCATCTGCTATTACTCTTGTAAAGACAGGGACCGGCGGCAGAAAGGAAGCGCTCACCTCTTTGTCTGATGCAAACACGACTAGCTTTGTAGAATTAACATATGTAATAGCTGTAGTCTCTTTTACTCAGTGAGACCTGTTTTCAGTATTGATATTCAGTATTCACTATTTATGCTTTTTTTAAAATAGGGGAAGCTTAACTTATCTATGACTTCCAATGAATATGTTACTTGTTACATGCAATAGGCTACACCTCAGGGGCATAGAGGCACCAACTACCTGAGGTTTGTAGGGTCCTTTGTTCTGATTTTGATTCTACTAGGACAGAGATGTCAACTTTACTGAGCTGAATTACAGCTATTTAAATTGCTGCTAGCTGGTTTATAATTTCTATACTGCAGCGTAAGTCCCCATCTGCATATAAGTTCACAAAACCACAAGCAGTACAGTTGTAAAGGGAGTCACATCCATCATAGCCAGAAGTGCAAATCCCCAGCAAGTGAAACAATTCAGATTACTGACAGATACGTCAAGAGTAAAACATACAGCATGACTGCGCAAACGTGTAGAAAAATCAACACTTACATATGCGATATGATGTGCAGCAGAGAGAGTCTATGACAGAAAAAAAGTATTAAATGACAAAGAACATTTTCTATACATCTTTAAAAAGCTATTATCTGTTTCTTATTATATTTATACAGCATAAATATTTACATAATATATGCCTTCTAAATGTCATTTGCACAGCATAGTCTACTATTTCATTTGTTCTAGGAAACAAGGGCAAACTAATTTAGCAAAACAGAGTCGGCTGGCTGATGCAACACAGTGAAATTTTAGGAGCAATCATGCACAATGAACCACTTCTGTCAGACCACCTATCGAGCTGCATGTGTGTGCTTGTGCATGTGTGTGTACAAATCAGTGTCAATATTTTTGTGTACTGCATGTGTGTAGGTGTCTAAGTGTGCACCTGTCACTAATGTACATAAGAAATTCATGTCTCCTCTGTTCTTCACTCCTACAGTGCAGCCCGAAGGCAATTTTCATCACTACCTCATGCAACTGCAGGTATCTATTGTGGCCTGTTCCTAGTATCTTGCTGAAGTTTTGGCTGCAGGTGTTATGATCCGAAAATCCTTCCACTTAAGCTGTGTCATGTAATTTGAACTGAAATCCATAATAAGTCTGCACAGAACAGTGCTACTGTTGTGGCTTATTTGTCACTGTTGTCGGTGAAAACTGCTATTATTTTTGTGTATTTATCCATCCAGCCATTCAGCCAAGGAAGATGGAGTCTGCCAAGACTACTGCCCTCATGTCCAGACCCATGTAAGAGCCATGAAAATAAATTTAGAAATAAATAGATAAGGCTTGGAACTGACTTAACACCGGGTCGTTTATTTTTAAAGTTGCATGGTTATATTTGGAAGAGGGTGTATCGCAATCTAAATTGCAATCTTTGCAAATCCTACTAAAGTAGTTTGGTTCCCAAATTTCACCAAACAGCAAGTGAAAGTAAAAGTACACAAATTAACAGTGGAAAAAAAATAGTGCCCAAATGAGAGGAGATAAAACAGAGTTAAAAAATATATAACGCAAATGATTTTTGTGTCTATGACAGAATAATGACATGGATTCTAACTTGAGCTATGGGTTGCTTCTAAAACATCACCGAATCAATCATACCCCATTTTTAACACTCCCGGGATACATTCGATCTGTTTCTCCTAATCTAGTTAATGCCGCCCTCTTTCTCTCAGTTCCACTGCATCATTCCAGGTCCACCCTTTGGCTGTTCTACTTGATTTCTTCCATCATTGTATACTCTTCTGACAGCTTCCTGATTGCCTCACTCTTAAACTTTATGTAATATGAACATGAAACTCTGGAATCTGTATGCCTACAGATTTGCCTCTTAAGAAACTTGAAATATTGGAGACTTAGCTAAAAGACAAGTGCTTTAGGAACAGGGTACCATACAAATGTTGTGGCCCACTGAATCTTAGGATATCTTCAACATAAAAATGCAGATGATGTTATATGGAGTGCATTCTGCCTTTTCCCGTTGTCACCTGTAATGGTTAAAGATCAGTATTTTTTTTTTCATTTAATATAATGAAATTATTTGACAATGAAATATCATTGAGCTTTTTTTTTTAACAATACAGTTGCAATATAATCTATTTAAAAATATATGTAGTTGAAAATCGCTTAAATAAAAATGATGATGCAAATGTTATGTAATGTTATGTTTGCAAAGTGCTAGAGTACTTTAATGCAATATTATATTTGTCTAACACATACAAAACAACCAGACAGTTTTTAATTATTCCACAGTCGTTCTTTGTGTTGTCTTGCTCCCCATCACCCCCAACCAGTCCCATCAAAGGGCTGCCGATCCCTGTGCTTCTACCGCAGGTTTTTTTCCTGTTAAAAGGGTTTTTTTCCTTCCCACTGTCACCAAAGCGCTTGCTCATAGGAGGTCACACGATTGTTGGAATTTCTCTGTTTACTCTGTATTATTGTAAGTCTTCACCTTACAACATAAAATGCCTTGAGGCAGCTGCTGTGATTTGGTGCTACATCAATAAAATTTAATTGAATTGCTTTATTTATAAAATGATTTGCTATCTACAAAGTAAAATGTCAACTATGTATTCTGTGGTATACTGATGTTTTTTTTCACAGCCGTACTGCAAGTTAATATTTTACTTTTGAAGTCTCAAAAATTGCAGTTTTGAGACTTCAAAATGCAGAATTGAAAACCAATGGGTGATACAGCAGTGCAGACATTTCTATGTATACACTGTTTCTATAGGAGAAACACGATCTTTACTGCATCTTTGATGGGTTGCCTACTGAGATCTGGCCTCCTTCTTGGCAGCCAGCTGTGCGTGCCCCTGCTTATACATTTGCTCATGAGCTGCTACAAGTAAATGTTACGAATCTATCAATGAGAAGCACGTTATGGCAAAATGGCTATGTGAAGGAGGAAAGAAGAATAATGTATTTGTATGTGATAACAATGTTAATACCAAAATAAAACTTTTCTCCTGTTTAAGCGATTAAATGTGCCTCTTTTTCACATCATGCTTTCATATAAACAGATTTAATTTAAGCATACTTCATTTAATCAGTATCCTCTAATACCGCTGTGAAGACTCAGACTCATCACTGTCTTTGTTCAAATCAGTCATTAGATAAGATTTGTGTCAGATTGTGTATAGGTCATTTTTATGATGTATTTATGAGTCAATCCATACCTACTCTACAATCAGGCTCAACCTTGCGTAATCAGGCCACTAATTCCTGCCGTTGATGAAGGTCAGATTATCAATAATATATTTCATCTGGAAGAAAAGCTGTTTGCTTTGAGAGCTCATTCTTCAGTGTCTTTTCTATGATTCACTGTATTCTATGTATTTAGACAATGAAACACTGATAACTTAATTACCTTGGATGTGAAATGACAGCAGTTATTTGATTGTTCACTTTATATGGCCAAATGCAGCCTTTAATTAAAGCTGCCAGTCATTTACCTCATAATTAGTGTGTCATGCCATATTTATTAAAGCAATAACAATAGGGTGCCAAAACGCTAGAATGTCACATCTGTATGGACCTCAGCAAATTACTTTGCATTAAACTGAAATTTCCTCTATTTAACAGGTGGACATTCAGTCAATTAGTGCATGTTTTGCTCTCTTCATGATAGATTTAAAACAATCAGTACCATCACCAACTGTTGACTACTGCAGAAATTGTGGGAAGGAGCACTCAAATGTCTAAATAATCATTGTCACGAAAAGTAAATCTCTTTAAGTAGTGTAAAAATGTACTAATACAAAGTGTTAGCATGTTTGGCTAGAAAAGTATATATAATATTATGACATGAGTTATTAATGATAAACCATTTTTATAGTTTATTTATTTTACTTTATTTATTTATTTATTCACAGAAGAATATCTTAACATGACCAACAACATGAAAAAGTATATAAGCATTCTGTGAACAGGGATCCCTAGAAGCCAACAGGCTCTTGTAAACAGGGGCACTCTACCTACAAATAAAAAATAAATAAATAATTATATATTATATATTAGTCTCATCATGCCATTTTGCAAAATTACCATTTACCAATCCGACTGATCTATGTGAACTGCTCTACAGGCCCTAAAACTATTATAAACTGACAGAAATGCTATGCTAATATACTAATTGATTGTTATTAATCAGGGTATTTCTTTTACAATGAAACATGCAGCTGTTAAGTCCATGCAGAGCATGGCATGCCATTCCATCAAAGGTGCAAAATAAGAGTTCTGGTTCACCTGAATGCCCCTTAAAGTCAGATTTCTGATCCAGAAACTCAAAGAAGCAGCACCAGCCCAGAATTCACAATCCAAGATGGCGGCAGTGAATGTAAATAGTAAAACTGCAAACCCATAGTCTGCACTACCCCTGTTCTGTATTTTTTGCTAAACTTGCTAAATAGGCCACACACAGATGAGAGAGGCGGTTGATCCAATCCTTTATTTCTAGAGATTCAGATTGAGGTGGCGGGCAGGTGAGGCGGACGCGGCTGATGCATCTAAGCTTGAGTGGATGAGTGATGTCAGATAGTCTGTTAAGTCAGCTGCAGTTGTTTCAGGAACTGCAAAAACAAACTGGACCCTCAAGTAAACAGCAGTTAGAATAGTTACCTCCACAGAAATAGCTGATGGGCTCACGATGAATGGAAGGCTAAGCTGGTCGTAAACACCTGCCTGCTCTTTCTCTCAGATCCACTGCATCATTCCAGGCCCTCCCTTGGAGTTGATCGCCCTTTGGCTATTCTACTTGATTTCTTCTATCACTGTATACTTTTCCAACAGCTTCCTGATTGCCTGACTCTTGATAAAAATGAAGCTGTGCATGAAACTCTGGACCCTGCATGCCTACAGATTTACCTCCTAAGTAACTTGAAATATTGGAGACTTAGCTAATAAACAAATGCATTAGGAACAGGATAGCATACTGCATGTGGTCTAGAGGTGGATGATCCAAGTGTGCAAACAAGTCTCTGCCCCCATAGGCGGATACCGGAGAACTGGAGTGAGCATGGACAAGCCCACCTTCTAGTCTTTAGTCACTGGTTGTAAAGCTCAAACAGACAAACAGTTAAGGAAATGTTAAAAAAAAAAATACATGTGCTACACTCACTATACTGATTTACAGTAATTGTATGTATAAGTAATGTATATATATGGTATATAAGTATAAGTAATTATATGTAAAATCATTTTTATTTATTTACTCGATGGGACCGCCCCCCCCTCCTCCCGCTTTGGAACATAGTTCTTATAGAAGTAAATAAAATAATCCATTGAATGCTCGAGCTGAACCTCACAAGACCTCGTTCATCGATAGCAAACAGTTACACCGGTGAGAAGTTCCTCCTAATTTAAGTTAACGGCCAGTTTGGAGTTGGAACAAAAGTGCCCTTGAAAACAGCTGCTGTTGTTATAAAAATTCTGGGCTGTGGTTCAGCATTGGATCATTATAATCCATTAGTCTAAATCAAGAACAAATAAAAGAATAGGTCAGGTTTTCTGTAGCCCTATAAAGTTTATAGTCTTCCATAAACCAACAATATTGTACTTCACATAATACAGATGCCAAGCAACAGGTGATAGCACAATAATACTTTGGATTTACCAACAAATAAACAAACCCAGTGAACTGTGTGTCAAGCTGATGGAATAGTTGGATATTTATTTATTTATTCATTGGATGAAGCCCGAGTTGAGATAAGTATTTTTACTAATTCCTTAAAGTTTTATAATGACTAGCACATAATTAGCTGTGGCGTGACTCGTGAACCATACAATGCAGTCATCACCATCATCTTCACCAGCACAGAAAATGAACTGGTTTTAATTATCGTATCACTCAGTAACTTTCTTGTTTCGTTATACAGTCTGTGTGATTCTGCCTT
>VUQR01012277.1:52826-65188 GCA_015108515.1 Hemichromis elongatus
GCCTTAAAAAAAAAAAAAAAAAAAAAAAACGTGGCAAAACTCACTGCAGAGACCTGATTAAAATTCAAGGCAAGCGCAAAATAAATAAATAAAAACACCATCGATGTTGTGCGTCTAGTATTTCAGATGCCCAGTCCTGTCACCTGCAGCGTTACAGCTTTAGGAAACACACACATTTCCTGTTTATCTTTGTGAACAAAAGAGAACATCTGGGAAAAGACCTGGGACAAACCCAGCCGAACATGCTTGCATGTTTCTTTAAACATACACAGGGTGGCAGGAAATACCTGCCCCCCCCCTAAAAAAATACTGTAATTGTCCCCGCTCTCTCAGATGCTGTCTCTCTGTCTTTTCCTTGCTGCCTCTCATAATAAAAGCTGGTTTGACAGGCCAGTGTAGAGTACTGCATTTGTGGCACAGGAGGGAGTATTCTATTGCTGCTGAACACAAAATTGTATTATTGAAGTCTGCACCCAGTACAGTGCTTTTCTTATTCCTCCTTCTCTATCTGTCCTTATATTAAAAATTGTTTCCAGTCTTCAATAAAAGCTTAATACGGTCTTACACACGCAACATTTGCAAGTGAATTGCAATGCACCATATTGCCTCCGATGGTAATCAGAAAAACATTGTGCTGCGAGAGGAAGAATAGCCAGGCCAATATCGAGCGTGATTGTGCTGAATGTTATCTGATGGAGATGTTGGAAATGAAGGCAAACTGTATGTAAACTGAATGCCACACTGGTTGGCCATATGGCCAGCAATAACATGCAAGCAAATGAAACAGCAGGAGGAAATTATAGTTAAATTATATCCACAGCCCTGCTTGCATGCAAAGTCATAAGTAAATAAGACGAGCATATGGCACAGAATAAGTTAAGAATATGTAAAATGTGAAATATGCTTAGATTGTGAAGGAGTGTGTGTGGCGTCTTTGTGCCGTCAGGTAATCACATATTAGTTCTCCTTCTCTCTGTCTAATTTTCATCCCGATCAAGCTTGTCTTTTACGATTCATGCTTATCTCTGTGCTGTCTCAGCTTGTTACTGTGTACCTGTGTTTTGGGTTATCTTGTACTCTCTTGATATTTTACTCTTGATCTGGGTGATTTCTTTTGTTTCCTTTGCACGATCTATATTTTTTATCTAGTGTTTCTTTTGCCTCTTGCCCCCCGCCCGGTCTTCCTTCCCCACATACAGTATATTTGGATGTCATTCAGCAGAAAAAGCATCTTAAAGGGCTGCAAAAAGCCTTTTGAACATCAATTTCAGCAAAATCAAAATAGTGTACAAAATTCCTCACCCTTCACCCATTTCTGAGGTCTTTTTTCCCCTCTCTCTCTCTCTCTCTTGTTTTTTTGCTGCTCCTCCCTGACATCTCAGATAGTGACAGTGTGGTGACAGGCGGGCTGATTAAAATAACAGCAAACATAGAAAAACGTCGGGCAGGGGTCAGAGAAGAAGACAGCAGCTAAAAAAAAACACAGATAGAATAAAAGAGATAGCAATTAGTGGATAGAGAAAATGACTGCACTGGAATGTGGTGCAAACGAGTTGAGAAAGGAATAACAGCTAAAGAAAAGTAGACAGGAAACCAAAAGATTTTGAACAAACTGATGTGCACATTTACACACTCAGCAGGATATCGGTGATAAATATACTGACAGTAGCTTCTTAGCAACTTCAGGTGTATGCTGTCATGCTGTCTGACATTTACACCTGGGACCTGAATTCAGAAAGAGTGAAGGATGAATAATATTTTTATGCTGTTAACTCACAGTAATGGGAGAATGGATCTGACGAAGATCTGTGTATCAATGTTCTTTTACTTAATCTAGGCAACAGCAATTATATGTCCTAAAAGAAAAGGTAATAAATGAAAAAAAAAAAGGATTTATAAGAGACAAAAAATAAGGCCTTCAAGAAAGTCAAGAAAGAGCTGATAGAAAGCTGGCCAGTGTAACAGTCTTATTCACAGAACACTGTACACTCCATTTTCTTCCTTCTTTTGCTATCGCATTCCCTCTGTTTTTGTATTGACCCAGTAAACTTTGCAGTGAACCTGAATTGCTACATCTGATTGGCTGCATAAGTGCTAGAAAGTCACGTGACCAAACACATAAATGCATGCTTCTTTTTGGCCACACCTTCTGAGCTGAAGATGCAGTTTTCCGCAAAGAGCTCCCCTGTAATTTTCCTTGTGTTCATGTGAACATTGCTGAGCTCCTCTTTAGCCTGTCACGCTATTCTTACCTCCTCTCCTTTCCTCTAGGCTCCTCTCCCCCTCCAATCCTCTTTAGTCATATGCTTCACAGTTTTTGTATTATGAAGTTCTGTCTGTCAGTGGGTGCAATATCTCTTTGGGAAAAAAGGAAGAAAATGGAAAAATAACAAAGAAGAGAGATGTATGTGTATATATTGAATCCATTTTGCTTTTCTCAACACATGCCAAAGACTTTGTAACAGCTTTCAGGTTTCAACATAAAAGCTCTTCCCCTCTAAGGCTCTACCCTTTCCAACAGTCACCATGTGCATGTCTCTGAGATGGTGCTCTCATCTCAGAGGCATGCACATGGTTGGCTGCTGCTTTGCCACTGTGCCAGCTTTATACACCCAAAGTTAACCGTCCCCCTTTCAGAGTGATTAAGTAAGAATTACGGAGCTAGAGGTTACAGTCGTGATTTGACACCATCTGAAAGAGAAATGCTAACCATTCTGTAATTAAAGGGTCTTAACTCTATAGAAATAAGAGTTTTAAACCTAAATACACTGAACTCTTAATGGTAGTGTCCAACTCATAGCATTAGTTTCTCTAAATGAATAGCTTGGCTTGAGAAAACGTACCTATTAGGGCTATTACCAAAAATGATTAGTAAACTTACCTTCATCCAAAGAAATCTCAGGAAGCCAATATGTCCGGCCAAGAAAAAGTCTGGTCTAGTACACAACCCCACCCCACCACCCTAAAGCACTAACCTTTTTCTGTATGGATTTCAAAAAGATATATAAACCTAATTATTGATTTTTAAAGTTGCATTTTGGTGGACTTAGTGATGCATTTAAATTGTGGTAGCTTCTCATTTGCTGTACAGAAGAGTATGAAGTGCCGTTTTATTTCTCTTTAACGAAACTAAAAAATTTTTTCAAAATAGGACATTGAAAGCTTTTGTTCTGCTGCAGAAAGTTGCCATAAAGTTTTACACAAAAGCTCTGCTCTGTTTGCCTTTCTGATTCCTCTGTGCTGTCGAATCCAAAGGACCGATGAGATGACATCATAATTTTGTGATAGCTTAAACACACAGCACATGAAACCACGTTAACAATGGAGGGAATGTTGATTACATACTGTAACCACAGTGTGTTGCTGTTTGTTGTGCCAACTTATAATGACACGTTTTACGAAGGTGATGCGATGTTTGAGAGAAAAAGAACTCTACCTTAAAAGTGTAATGTCAGATGTACCACGAAAGCAGCATTCCAATGAGCAGCTTGATGCTGCGGTGACGCAGAGGGACTTGCTTTGTCATGGGAGGCAGATCTTTATTTACAGCTCACTTACATTACAGTTACGCAACAGCTGGACACACAGCTCCACTTTCCCACATGGCAGCACTCTTCTCTTCTCTTCTCTTCTCTTCTCTTCTCTTCTCTTCTCTTCTCTTCTCTTCTGCATTGGTTTCCAGTTTCCTCCCCTCCCTCTCCTCCTGTCTCCTGCTGTTTCCCATACTGATATGTTTCCATATTCTACAGACATTGGTAGTTTATGGACTGAGGTCTCCTACCCTATCCTACTTGGTTGACATCCTGCTGTCTAACATAGTAATGCAGTCTCTCCTATGTCTGTTGTAATCATTTGCCATCCTTTCTCCAGTACATCATCCCCTTCCTAGCCATTCTTAAAGAGGCATCTCTTAAACAACTGCTTTATAAGTAACTTTTGACCTTGTAACGATACTTAGTTTGTAATACTATTGGCTTTATTCGCACAGTAATAGCCATGGTTATAGGACATTTTTATATGTTTGTTTTTAGTTCAGATGCTATCTTTATTTTCCTGTATTTTCAGCAGCTACTCTGTGGTGCAACGAAACTGATCTGAATCTGGTAAATGAGGCTTGCAGCTCCAGCTGCTGACGAGGTCAGCCACGTACAAAGGTCTGATGTTGGAGCCTCGGGAGAACAAGGACTGGACATTGTTGCCATATCGTTAAAGTGCACATCTGTGGTTATTCAAAATAATAAATAATTACAAATAATTAGGTATTATCCCAGTACCTGTGGGGCTGGCACGTTGCATGCACTTATGTTTTCCACTTGGAGAAGTTTGGAGGTGATGACAGATTTAATGTGTACTGTATTAGGGTTGACCAAATTTTCTTCAAGGCATTTGCAGAAATACATGAAATTCATATGTAATATTCCACAGCTGTCTCTTCCAGGTACTCTACAATGTTGATTGTCTTCAATTTTAAATAAGCTCTCAACTGAGCTAATGTCAGTTCATGGCTGAGTCGTCTTTAACAATGTACAGCCTCTACTTGGCTGTCTCCTCCAGCGCTGCTTGACTCTTTGCCACGTTTGATTTAATCACAAACCCACAGAAGTACTATGTGAGCCAGACTCTAGACGATGAATGATAACGTTATGATGTTAGCATTTCCCCTCTACTAACCTTTGCAAGAGAACAGCCCACAACTCTGAACAGTTACCTGAATGGAAACTTTTTTTAATATCAAAACCGAGAATATACCAGGCTTAACATCTGAATAATATATGACAGGTGAAAACTGTGAGCTCTTCTCACTGTAGACTGAAAAAGTAACAACTGGAGTGACAGTAAATAGACTGCACTCGTTTTTTTAAGCTGACCCGTGAAGAGAAAAGACGAATTTTGTCCACAAAGAGAAACAGAAACAATGATACAAGAAAACTGGTCAAAAATATAGACTAAAAGATGAGGACTTGATTAGGGGACACAGAGTTTGATGATTACATTGAATATTTAGTTCATATGAGGTGCACGTCCATGCTGCTCACGTTTTTGTGCGATTTTGTGATATGAGAAATGGCTGTGAAATGCATTTTAACACAGCAGGGTTTACCCCGCTGTTAATTATACAATTGCTGTGTGGGAAATAGCCGCACATGCTGATATCTGAAAATTAAAATCACAAGAAATGGCTCGGCTGACCTGATCTGAACTCAGCTTGTTAAGGTAAAGAAAATAAACCTACTTTAAACAAACACAATACAAGAAATAAATAAAGTGTAATAAAATAAATTTAGGTTACATCATGCAAAAATAATGAAATCATAAAAATCTAAAACCAAATTTTAGTTTGGCCAAAAATGAACTGACTGAACACACACACACACACACACACACATGCACACGCACACACCAAGACTGCCTTTTCCAGACTCAAACCACATGAAAGCATTCAAACCCAGCACAGCTGGGTGTGTGTGTCTGCTTTTTATCATCCAGCTTAATTTTGCCATATGATGTCTTGTCTTGCCCAGAGTCTTAAATTTCAACGTCCCGCCTTTTATTATATTGGCATTAATTATGAAAATGATAGGGATCCGATGCCGTGTGTATGTGTATATGCATGTGGGTTTAGATATAGACCTCCTTAATCTTGCTTAGTGAGAAGGGTGAAATGCTAATTATACAGTAACTCTGTCATCTTTTGAGGATTAACGCCATATATCAGCCTACTCACTGTATGGGATCCTCTGGTAGGCATTTAAAATTGTCATAACTTGGGGATCTATACATAAAATCTTATGTAATCAGTACGCAATGCTGTACATTATTGTTTGGAAGCATTACATTAGTGTGAAGAACTCTTAAGCAAGCCCTCAATGCTTTATATTTTGCATCCAAGAAGTGAGGCTTTATTTGAATTTTTAAAAAAGTGGTCTTGAGCGATACTTTCCCGAAGGTCTTTAAACGTTTTCCATTGGACATTTTTAAGCCCAATGCTTGTACCTGACCCTTTTAAAGGGGAATGCTGTTGGTTAAGCCACTTAAAACTGAATCGTTCAAGCATAAAAACAAAAGTGTCCCAGTTTATTCAAAAAACACTGTGTCAGAGTTCAAAAACAGCACTCCCTTTTCTTTATCACCACTAACTATTTCCACTTTCTTTTAATGTAATTTCATGACCATAGTGCCAAAGAGGGCCTTACTGTGAAACGTGATCACTGCAAACACAAATGCATCATAGTAAGTAATTTCAAAACATACCTGCTTTGTTTGTTATCTGCTTTGCTTGGTATTTTGCTTTCGTTATGTCAGCTCTGTTTGAGAAAAGCAGAGAAGAGACAGCATCGAGCGATTGGTTTTCATCTGGCACATACCAACACAGTCTTTATCAGCTGTTATATTTTAATCTTCGAAGCTTATGATCATATTCATTATCGCACTCGTGATTGTGATCACTTGTTTGTTTTTTTCATCACATTAGTGACTAAAGACAAAATTTAGTTGTCTGGAATATGGCATGTTGATTAGTTTCTGTATATTATTACATTTTGAATCATATTCTTCCATGCACAAAGCTGACTTAGTATCTTTGAGAGCTGATGACATGAGCACAGCTCTCACCCACTGTCCTCTTTCCACTCCTGACTTTTCTCTTTTCCACTTGCTTTTGTCTTTGCTCTTTGCCTTTCTACATCTCCTAACTCTCTTTATCCTTATCGCTTTTACAAATAGTTCAGAACTCCAAAGGATAGGCCATAGTCCTGCACACACACACACACACACACACACACGCACAGGGACCCCTCTGCTGTGTTGCTGTTTCCAGAAACTGGAGGGGGTTCTGGGAGCAAAAATAATGAGCTCATCAGTTCAGCCTGGAGGTGGTGCTGGCAACACACACACACCCTCGCAAAGAAACACACACACACACATGCACGCACATAATTTTTCTTTTTCTTTCTTTCTATCCCATACACAGACACAGAGGCAATTACCACAATCCATGCTCGGGAGGATATTCCATCTCTCTCCAGCCGACTTGACCGTGACTCACTGTGAAGACTCAGGGCTGCTGAAGAGGTTGCCTCAACTCCTCACCCTCTTCTTTTTGTTGTTCCAAAGAAATGCATGTGGTTTCAAAAGAGAAGCGTGCATGTGTCAGAATATGTGTTCATGCTCGGCGACGTGGACGTTTGTTAAGTGTGTGTCAGTGCGCGTTCTCAGATCTAAAGCTGTGCAGCGAGGGCATGGAGATTTTCAGTCAGTTGCATCTGTGCGTGTGTTAATTTCAGTTTCTGGGTAGCAGGGATTTTGTGCACACAGGCGTCCTAATGCATTCGTATAGTTATGAAAGCGAAGGTGACGATGAGGAGGAGCAAAAGAGTGATGATGGGATGTTTTCAAGTGCTGTCTGCAGGAAGTCTAGGCTTGTTTATTTGAAGTGAGGATTATCATTTGAATGAACTGCATGAACCCAGACTTAAAGCATGGTGGCTCTAGAAATGGAGGTCATGAACTAGTAGGTTGAATAATTGCATTGAGTTTTCACTGCTCATAGCAAACAAGTGGGTGGTCTAAATCAACATGGCTGGGAGTTTAAAAAAAATCTCATTAATGTGAAGTTATTGAATACATTTTATGTGATAAAAGTCAAGTAATAATGGTTACTGAAATATAATAAATTTATAGGAACTAAATGTGTTAAATTTGACAAAGTACGGTTTAGTGACGTCATGAGTAAATTTATGCCCTTAATTATTACCTCACAACCTCATATGTTTAGCTTTGCCACTAAGACACTCTGTCCTTCAAACAGTACCTGACTCAAAAGACAATTTCTTTGTCCTAAATGATCAATTCGACATTAATAAACACATAGTGGTTTGTTGCAGCTCATCATTCATCCTCGGCTTGGGCTCTTTGGCTTGGTGCAATTAACTGGTTTCATTGAGATTTCTAGGTTGGAGTAAAATACAAAGACAGAGGATGCCTTCTGGATTATTGATTAATTTTACTTGCGTGTCCTTTCAGTTGTCTCCACTAATCTGCTCACATTTTTGCCTCCACGTGTTTCTTGCTACTTCTCTTCTCTTCTCTTCTCCTGGACTCCTCCCTTCATCTCTATCTTTTCTCTTCTTCTGTCCTTCACTTGTTTTTTTTGGCGTAATGATGCCTCATAGCTCTAAGTTATTAGATTCAATATAAATTTCAAAGCAATAAAAACTGTGGATTTTTTTCTTTGTCTTTATTTTTTTTTTTCATTACCCTCAGAATGTATTATAACAAGCCTACTTTTGATCCTTACAGGCTCAGGTTTAATTACATTCAAAGAGACATCACTGTCAGCCATGGAGCAGAATAAGCAAAGAAGGCTTTTTTGATTAAGACCATAGTTTCTGTTTTGGTTTCTATTTTTTATGACTTAATATCTGGATTCTTTGTGATATCAGTCATGGCTGGAAGTTTGAAACATATTTTTCAATAACCTCATATTCATATGGAGAGGATGGTGAAAATCCAGGATGGCGAATATTTAGCAAGCAAAATGTCACATAGGAATATTAACCTTTTGATATTAAATCATTTACTATGCAGGTAATTAAAATAAACTTTTTCCTTTTAACTGCAGTCTGGATGTGTGTAAATGCACATGTTTCAGTGTGCAGTCTGTTGAGGAAGGTCAGTATGCTGCATTATCAACTGCATCTTTTTTGCAACACATTCAAACAGATACAGAAAGAAAATAGACCAGTTCCACTTCACTTTGCCTCATAACACTTGATAAATTGAAGAACCAGTCCTAACCTAATATTTAATGAATTCAGTATGAAGTCTGAACAACAAGTCTTAATGATTAAATGCTTTGTCGTTGTTGCAGGAGGCTCAAGGGTTGATCTTTTTTCGTACATTTTCATCGAGATACAATTACTTTCACAAGGTTTCCGGCGCTTTTTTATATTTTTAAGACCTCTATCTTTTAAGATAAGATCTTTTCAGATTTATCTCTTAATTAAGACATTGTTTGCATGTCAGAAGAAAGGTAATGCTGTCTTAACCCATGAATAAGAGCGATAACAAATCACAACCCAACACTGTTTATGTAAATAACATAATGGTATCGTATCAGGGTCCTGATTTCAATTCATTACTTTTTTGCCAAAACAGTCTTGCCTTTCTCATTTTGTGGGAGTATTTTGAATTCTTCCTTTGTAGGGTTTTTAGCCACTTGGGGGCAACAAAGCAAGTCATAACATTATGGAACATCTATATTAGAAATAGGTGGCTATTTAGATATCCAGCAGACACAACAGTGGCAACATGGATTTTTTTTATCTGGAGTGTATTTGACTCAACCTGATGACTAAGTGCCATATTTGCTTAGCTTTGTTTTTGTCTACGAGCAGTCACTGATGACTCAGTTCCCGTCAGTCATTATTGACATGCTATTTACCTCTTCAGGGGGAAAGGATAGCAGCTGCTTTTAGGCTGGATAGCTTTGTGAGGCTGCCGGAGGAAAAAAGATGCTTAAAAATCCATTAATGTAAGGAAACTTTCAGTTTCTTGGTTTAGTACAGGTGCTTTCACATCGTGCTGGCATCTCCTCCTTATTCACTACAATACACAAAACTTTAACCGGTTAAAGTTGTTATACTGATCTGTTCCTTTTAACACATGTTCAAGCAGTGTTGTTTTGTTGATTTTTTTCAAACCGTAACTGTGTGTAATCAGAGCTATTCAGTTCTGATTCTGATCATTTAGTGAAGTGCAGAAGTCTGTCTGCTTCAGAGCTCTGTTATGCTTCTTAAAATCAAGAGGACACATAGAGGGACATTGGGCAACTTTGAGGTAAAGCTGTAGGATTCCCTCTTAACTGTCACTTACAGATGGTCCTGCTACCTTCAGTCCTAATTTCCCATTGGCTAAAAAAATGAGATGTGAGTTATATCCATGTTGCCATTTGTCACTAAGTGTTAGCACTGCGACATACAGTATTGGCAAAGAATCCAGTATGTACCCCACTTCTTTCCCTGTGACCCCCGGGACAGGCTCCAGCCTCCCCATGAGCCTTAACTGGGTAAAAAGAAGAAAATGAATTATGTTTATATAAAGTATTGTCCTACACATTGTTATTTAAAGTTTTGCAGACAACCAAATATTAGAATTTGCTTTGGTTTAGGAACTTTTTTGACCATCCACTCTCCAATTAAGAGAAAAAAGTAAGAGAAAGAGGAATTTGAAATATGAGAAACGACATTGACTGCAGGTGTGACAGTAAAAATCTTCAATGAGACATAGAGAGATTAAAAGAAATAGACTGAGAGCAATAAAGTGAGTAGTTTTAATTGCTAAACCATTTTTTAAAAATCCAAATAGTATTTCTATGCATAATTAAAAGTATGATAATTAATAAATAATTGTTTTCTAGCTTGAAGGTGATCAAACTTGTGATCATAAAATTTGATTAATACTCTGGCAGTCATCTGCATCTTACTAATACAAAATAATGTGAAATTGTTTTGTTCAGATTAAGTGCTGTAATGACATCAGCTGAAAGACAGAAGTGTTTATAAAGAGGAATATAATTCATAAGACAGCATGCATAAATTCTAATATATGGCGAATGGACTGGTACTTATACAGCACCTTTCTACTCAATTTGAGTACCTAAAGCAGAAGACTAATTCACACCTAAGAACATTTACCCCAAATTCAATTTAACAGATGCATTAGTGTTCAGTTTCTTGCCCAAGGATATTTTGACACATGGACAGGAGAAGCCGGAGTTCAATCCACCGACCTGCCTGGTCTACCTGCTCTACCACCTGAGCCACAGATGTTCCCCAAAGTAATTCACGTGTGAGTGTAAATGTGTTTTTTGTAAATAGATATAACAATATAGATAGATGTTATACTATGTTCTGTTGCTGAGTGCTTACTTACTGCTGATTGTACCATAAGAAAAATGATCCTGTCACTGCTGATCATTTACTAGACACTTGCATAATGGATCCTTTTAAACATTCATTCTAGATACTGTGCATTTGCATGGATATAGGTGATTTTGATATGCTAACTTAACAATGCAATACCGTTAAACATCTACCCATCTGTTATCCGTCATATCTCAAAAGACAAGAGAACAAATAATAATAAAAAAAACATCAAAAATTTAATTTTACAGTGTTGTGTAACATTTTGCTTGGTCCCTGAGTCATAAAACCTAACTAGAAATTGTCATTGGTCATTTAGAGAACAAGACAAAAGATTCAAGGTTTTTATGTAAAACTGGCTAAATGAAGTAAAAAAAAAAACAAAAAAAACCAAACCAAACCATGCTGAAGCTTACTTTTCTCTTTTCATGAATACTGATGTGAACTACAATCCATTTGCAGCCACACGTCCGCTCAGTCTGCAATTTATGATTCAAGCTGTAACTACCTCATTTGATCCCATCCTTGTTATGCTAATTTTCTCTCACAATGGTAGCAAATCAGTTTGATTTAACTGTGCAAACTGTGTGAGTAGAGGAGTGGTTGCTTTTACAGTTCAGTTTGTGTGTCTGCTTGTGCGGGCTTACACCTGTGTATGCGTATGTGTGTGTTTGTGCATGTGTGTGTGTGTGAGTGAAATACAGCGTACAGTTGTCACTGCACTGGAGAGGTGTTTTTGTACCAAAGCCAAAGCTTCCAATCTGCATTTTGATGTCATTAGCTTGCCACATCAGGTTGCTTCAGTGGTACTTTAAACCCAGATTGTGTTTTTCAAGAGCACTACACAGAATATGCAACAAAAGGTCTAAAAAGCATCAAAAAGACCCTCATAATGAAATCCTAAATTATTTTAGAAATTGGTCATTTGGTATTTTAGGTTTTCTTACATCTGTATGGTAAAAAGTAACGCTCACAACTGATATTTGTTGTTTTGCTGGTATGCTTATCATACTGTGTTTCTTCCTATGCACATATTATTTCCTGTTGTAAGGGACATTCACAGATTAGCACTACTTATCTTCCTGCCACTAAGTTGTCAAAAAGTTAGCTCAGTGCTGGTTGTCTGCTAAGGTGAGATTTTCATTGGTCTTGACTTCCTTTTCACACCTTTTCCTTCTCTGGGTGTCTTTAAACACTTTAGAATCAGACTGCTGGTGAGGTGATGTACACATATATGGTCGAAATTGTATCTCTCACCTCAAAATGTACACACACACACACACACACACACACACTAACACACACACACACACACACACAGTGTTTCTTCCCTCCTCTTCTTTCCCTCCCCTCCTCTCCTCCCTCCTCTCCTCCCTCCTCTCTTCCTTCCCTCTCCTCCCTCCTCTCGTCCTCCCCTCCCCTCCTCTCCTCCCTCCTCTC
>VUQR01012278.1:0-17332 GCA_015108515.1 Hemichromis elongatus
AACAAAAAAATGAATATATATATATATATATATATATATATATATATATATATATATATATATATACATATATATATATATATACAAAAAAATATATATATATTTTTTTTATATATATATATATTTTTAAAAATAAATTTTCATTAATTACTTAATTATGACTTATTTGTTTAATAAAAAATTACATTTGCCACATAGATGCTTGATTTTTAAACTCTGTAGAGAGATCCATATAAAACTGAAGAATCTGAAGGCAAGGAATGATAATGACACCCACACATGGAAAAACAGCAACTGGCCCATATATACGCCAACTTCAATGGAAGCCCCAAAGCATTGGATGGCATTCCCAGAAGCTAAGTCATCAGATGATAGTTGATGTTTTCCCAGATTGCCCTTAGGCCTATGCACAGATTAACTGTAATTCAGGCACTGGGGTTTAAATTAGTTTCATAATGAACCACAGAAAATATAGAAATTCTTCTCATGTTTTGTCAGTTTTAGAGTCAGCAGAACAGAATCTTGTTCATGGGAACATACCGCAGATTTAAAGAGATATTTAAAAGGCATTTAGCCCTCAGTAAAAACCAACTGATAAAGCTTAAAATTAGAAAGAAGAGCTCTTAAGAAGGCTTCATTTGAATATTCATGCACCTAAATAGCCAAACATGAAATGACTGAAGCCAGTTCATTGCTAAGGACATGTAAGTTTCCACATGTCAATGCTAAGCAAACATGCAAAACCTGCGAGCCGCCAAAACTTTATCCCCGGTAATCTCTGACCCTACATCACAGACCATGAAACAACCAGACAACCCCCCAGCCCAAAGCCGAGGACAAGCGAGACAGCACACCTTTGACTGCAGAGAGTAAACAGGGGAGAGGGGAAATCTATATTTCACAAAGTGGCCCCGGCACTCAGGGCTTGGCAAAAGTAAACAACAGCACTAGCAGGCCCATAATTGATGATACCGTTCCTTTTAATACAGTAAATAGATGTCAAACAGTGGTGGAACACAGCAACCAGATTACAAAAGATTTGCAACACCCCAGGATTACAGAAGAATGCCTTCCTTTGATCTTGCACCACTTACTCTTTGATTCCCTGTAATTACTTCAAGCAGCCGCTGTCTTTGACATGACCTAAAAAATGATGCATAGCCTTTAACAATTTCTTAATTTTATGAGGTCTGGGCTCTCGGAGGTAGGGCCTTGTACAGACTGGTAACCGGTAAATAGGGAGACATTTGACCACAACATTATATTTTGCTTGATTTGAAGTTTTCAAGAACACCTTTTTTTTTTATAAAGAAAATGAAACATGTCTATCATTTGAGAGTTTGCTATGGATTCCCAAAGGATGAATTCTAAATAGTGCAACTAGTCTCTCGATATCTATCAGATGGATTAACACCATATTTAATACAGGCATTCATTGCTCTCTGGGGCTCCTTATTTCTCCTATAGTAAAGTAACATGATGAGGTTCAGTTGATGTGGTAATGACATTCATACTCTTGCTGGATACATTGTGATTACTTAGTGATAACCTGACTCTCCACTATGAGATTAAAATTTCAAAATGGCTAAAGCACCCTCTATATATGATCCTTAGAGAAATCTTTTGATACAGTTATTCATCTGATTGTTAAACATAAAAAAGATAAACACTATGAACATATAAAATTATTGAACTAAACCAAAAATTAAGACAGAACATAAACCAGAAAAATGCAGATTTTCTTTCATGTGTATTAAATACAGTGTCAGCTTAAAATTTCTAGAAAAAACACTATAAAATATATCTTAAAGTCATGTATATATACAGTAATTAAATTCTATGGACCAACTTTGACTGAGATTTCTATGAACACATCAAAATATTATGGCTTTATTTTGGAAATGTCCCGTACTTTTTGTTTAAAAATCTGTTGTATGTCCAAAAAATCCCATCTAAGTATGTAGCGGCTGCTCTCTTTTCACTTATGAGTACCTTTGAATGATATCATACATATGTAATGTGTTTTGTAAACACAACACTCATAATCTCATCCTGTATGTGTTAGTGAGAGTGAGCGGTGAGCGTCATTAAGACGGCCCTTGTAGATAGAGTGCTTCCTCCTGCAGCGAGAAGTGGTGGTGGAGCGGGTTGACGATCTCAGAAATTGCATGCTACGGAAGGAGATGGTAAAGATAGATGAAAGACTGCCTGCATGTATGACTGGAAGAGAAGAAGATTAGACGAGGGTGAAGTCTCCAAAACAGTTCCATTATTGACACAGTAAGTGCAGGCAATAAGGGTCTTCTCTTCTTGGTCCTCATCAAAGTTCTTCACAAGAGGCCAAAAGGGAAATAATGCACGAGAAAGCTTCAACCAAATCACTCTTGGGCATCAAAGGATTGCCATTATCTCACACAAATTCACATGCACGCACACACAAATATTCTCAAAGGCATCTTGGAGCAGAGAAATGCTTTGATGTTCATTTATCTGAATGTTACAAGCTGGTGTTAGAAGACCACCGTGGTTTAGGAAATTGACCGAACTACAGTTAGTTGAAAATGATGCTTGCCAAAATTTGTATAGATGCCATAAGGTAAAGGTAAGAGTGTTACAGGTTGTTATTCTTGGTCTTGAAACCAAGAACATTTTGTATTGCTCTTGTATTGTTTCATCATTGTATTAGGACTGCTAAGGTTGTAGGTCTTTAAAATGAAGCCAACATAGACAGAGGCTCCAGTAGTACCCAAAACCTCCCGTGCAAAAATGTCCAACATTTCAGCATAAATATAAATGCCGTTACAATTGTTTTGTGCTAGATAGCTTAGACAGCTTAAAGTTGTGCATGATAAAGGTCATGGCCCCTTTGAATGAGTGGCACATGCTGTTTTAAAGTGAAAGACACTCAAAGGAGCTAGCTATCAATTTTTCGGTTTCTCAAACTTTGCTTCGTGTTGACCAAAACTGGCATTCCGCGGACAACCTGGTGAAAACATTATTTAATTATCAAATCTGGAGTGGAAATATTTAAAAAAAGAGGAAATATAGGCTGTCAGTCAAAAATGTTAAACAAAGACTGTCACATTGAAAGTGCTCAACTCACTCTCCTCTCAAGTCATATTTATTGACAGGACACACTGGTGACATGATTGTATGAAAATAATCGTTTGTGCAAGATAAACAAAATTTGTAAAGGTCTGCTGCTGCTGCTGCCACAAAGAATTATGGGATTGTTTCCTTTTATACTGTCATAGGCCCAGAATAATATATGGTAAAGGAAGAAAGACAGGAAGTACTGAAGCAATTTTTCTCAGCATTGAAAGAACTTGAGCAGGTTTTGTTCTCGCTTCCAATAATCATTGCTTCTCTGGGTCATCTCTTTTCATTTGGCACACTTCCATAGCACAATTTAGTCATATCAGCATTTAGGTTTTTTTGTGGCTGATGGATTTCCAAATGTCTTTCTTTGGTAGTCAGTATAACCATTTGCAGGACTTTGTTTCAAGACCTCAGCACAGTAGTGTAGTGGTAGTCCAAAGACATGATGTCATATTAATTGTTGATTATAAATTGCCCATATTTGTGAATGTGAGTGTGAATGGTTGTTCTTCTCCGTCATCCCTGCAACAAACTGTTCAGGGTGCAGGGTGTACTTCCCTCTCAGATAAGGAATCGTTTTTTCTTTTTAAATGGATAGGCGAGTGAACTTCTATGCTTGTGTAATTACATCTGCATGCTTATGCAAGAACAGCAAATGATACAAAAAAAATACCGTATGACTGGCAAACAGCTAAAACTTATCAAAGCAGTAACACCTAATATATCGGTCTAGTCTGGTGTAGACTGGCTGTAAGGGTGGCACTTGGCTAGCCTGCATCATTCGCTGGGATTTAGACGACGCTTCCTCTCTGCAGCATTTGTTATTCCTTTACCCTTATTCTCTTAAATGTCCGTGAAGATAAGGTGCCTATGATAAGTAAGCGTGTACCTGGACAGAGGAGATACAGTAGAAAACAACAGGGGGAAGTGTGCCTTAGCCATTTTTCGGGCTTAGATTTCAAAAGGGGAACAGAGTGGGCAGAGGAAGCTGGCAATCGTACACTCGGCATACCCTGAAACATTTCCGTCACATCACGTGAGATATAAAAATCTTGAGAAGTAGATGGTTGATTGGAGTTTATATTTTCACAAAAGCATCTGAATTTTGGTGTTATGCAACATACCCATATCCATAAATAACAAGATTTGCTCCTTGTTATGAGTGTGTGGATTATGAACACAAGTAACAAATCACCTTATCTGACTCTTTCTTTCTCCTCTCTCTTTCTCTGTGTGTGGAGTGTGTGTGTGTGTGTGTGTGTGGATCGGTATTAACATCTTCGTGGGGACCAAAAATTGGAAGTTTACTATTCTCGTGGGGACCGAGATTCAAGAGTTTGTAGGCAATTTTGAGACTCAAAATGTGGTTCTAGTGTCAGGGTTACAATTAGGTTATGGTTAGATCAAGGGTAAGGGTCAGGGTTAGGCATTCATTTTTCATGGTAAGGTTTTGGGTAATGGGCTAGGGAAAGGATTATGTCAATGAGATGTCCCCACAAGTTATGAAAACCCAACATGTGTGTGTGTGTGTGTGCGTGTGTATCAGAGAGTGAGAGATAAAAACAGAACAGTATTTTATCCTTTTACTTTTAAGGAGGTGGAGAGAATTACTCAATCTTAGAATTTGGACCAGGCTGGTATCACGTAATAGCATATCATGTCTTTTAACATTATCGTAACTCTTTCTTGTTTGCATGCCATTTCACACCACAAACTGCCTACTAACCCCGACCCTAACTGTGGATTTCTATGCTTCACAGTGTGAATCCTTGAGGTTTCATAGTATTCAATTAAACTCGAGTGGCACAGTAAACCTTATCTATTTTTTTTCCAGTGATTTTACATTATATTTGTTAGATTTTACATGTAAAAGGGTCATGGGCTCCACCACTTGTGGAGAAAAGTCAGACTCATTATATAATCCTAGAATAATTAAGATAAGTGAAAGCCGTGTAACCATGGCTTACTACAGCCTATGTGAGTATTTGTGTGTTCTTGATGAGCACAGGCCAAAGCACACACGCATTTTTCAAAAAGCCACACACACACACACACACACACACCTACACACACGAGTAATGAAAATTCGATAGATGACAGACAAAGCTCTATTGTGCCACATTAATAAGATTTAATACGGGGCTTTCTTTTCTTCCGACACTGGCAGGATAACTTGTTCTTATTGGCAAACTAATCTTATCTCAGTATCTTCCAATCATGTCATTCATTAGTTTGCCTCTAGCTTATTTATACTGAGGTCTACAGTGTTCAAAGCACCATTACACACTTGGTAAAATGTAGAAGCTCTATTTTTTTCTCTTCTAATCTAATCACAGCAAAGTAACTACAACAGCACCAAAAAGAGGAATGATCAAAGTGAAATGTTTGTGTTCATGGGCTGTTACAGACATCATCAAAAGCAGCTGATGTCAAAGGATGTATCTTAAAAGTTTGCAATAATTCCACAATAACCGGCATGACAGCTAGATATAACACATGCATCCACCAGCTTCTGATATATAACCATACAAAGACAGAGTAACTTCACTTGGCTCGGGTAAAATCTGCATGACATTTAAAACAATAAGGGATGTGAACATGTTTTGCGCCGCTTTGTCACACAGCATGAAGATGTGGTGTATTCTCGAATCTTAGCTTGTCAGCACCTCTTAACTCAGTGCATTTTTTTTTTGTATGTCGTCCTCTCTGCTTACATTCTGAGTTTTGTTTTGTTTTTACTGCCTTTACTCTCTCTACATTCATTTCTTTACATGTCAGTTAAGTGGTTCTTGTTTACTTTGGATCATTCCAGACTGCTTTTGTCAAATTATTATTGTTCTTATATGTTCTATAACACAAATACAATGCAATACAATGTGTGTGTGTGTGTGTGTGTGTGTGCGTGTGTGTGTGTGTATATATATATATATATATATATATAAAAAATGCTTAATGCACATAATGCTTTCCGTAGCCCCTTACCCTAACCATTATGTGTATATATATATATATATATATATATAGAGAGAGAGAGAGAGAGAGAGAGAGAGAGAGAGAGAGAGATAGTTTCCTTGCATTATGACTTGGATTACAGTTGGATAAACTGACCATAGAGGCAGGCAAATATAAATAAAATTCATGAAAGTATCCACAACTTTCTCAAATAATTTAATGACCCAATGCACAAACAAACTTTAGGCCACAGTGCCTGCTGCACATTTCTTTGGCGTCATAACATTTTTCACACTGAGCCACATTCCTGTGCGTGCATTTATTTTTTCTTTTTTTTTCAGTGTTTAAAATGATTCAAATTGTGATATTGCAGGTTTTGTGCCAGGGGGAGGCCTAAGGGCTTGCCCTACATCATTCATTATGCCCTCGCCCATCAAGCAGCACAAGCAGTACTGCTCTGGACTAATTCCAAAAGGGCTCTCGTCATTAGCTTGCCACTTGGTGGCCAATTGCTAGAGCAAAGGAGACAAAAGCTGAAGTCCACCCCTGCATGCTCTGATTGCTCCGAGGGAGAGAGAGAGGGGGGGGAGGGGGGGAGACAGAGAGAAAGAGGGGTAGAGGAAAGATGGGGGCCTCCTTTTTGGCATGGTAGAACACAGATTCCTATTGCAGAGTAGTTTTAGCACAGGGTGTCCAGGACAGAGGTAAACAGAATCTCAAGCTTCTCTGTGGGTTTTCATTTGATTTAGAGCTCTGTGGTTTAAAGGAGTATTCTCAAGGATGATTGAATTAGGAGGAATGACAGTTAACATCAGACTCAAGGACAGACAAAGAGGTTTCCTGTTATCTGTCTGATTTATTTAATTGCAAATAATCCTCACATTCTTCATAATAGCAGCGCCTTTGTATTCCTGGCAGGTGTTTGATCCCTCAGATAAACTAATCATTTCCAATACAAGTGAAGGACTATTGAAATAACTGTCAGATTATGGACACACCAAGAAAAAAAGGGGGGATCCATTTTCCATGATTCTGACATGAAGTAATGACATTAAATTAAAGCCTTTGATTTATCTTGATCCTCTCCCTCCTTGTTGGCTTTTTTGCCTCTTCTCTGACTTGCTTTCACTCTTCCGACTAGTAGATTTGGCCATGCAGTGATCCTACTGTGGCTTCAGGCCCTCAGGTTATTTGGATATTGTGTGGAGTCAGAGCTCTGTCAATCAGATAAGCAGTGACCTTGCAGACCTAGCAGATAAGACGTTACATGGCAAAAGGAAATGGCAGCCAGGAGGAGACACAAGGCTCGACTATGAAGGCTCAGTGAAGCAAGACTGATCACAGCTGTTCTGTACAAGAATGAAAATATATTACTTTTGCCTTTTGTACTTTCCAATTTATAGTGACTGATCTGATTTGGACCTTGCTGACAAGTGCTTGTCTTATTATCTGTTGAATAAAATCCCTGCAAGGTGTTACAAGTTCTCACTAAGAAAACAATGACTGGAAAAGGAAACAGCATTGTAAAATATTATATTAAAAGCCAATGTTATGGGATTGTGATAGTTAGCCATGTAATTTTTTTTATACCATATTTTAAAATACCAGAATTTAAAAGGACTTACATCAAATATGAGTATTTTTAAACAGCTATAAACAACACAGTCCCGATAGTCACGATAAATGATTTGCACATATAACCGTTTCAACTGCCATGGAGTCAGTGAGTTTGTAAGGAATAACACAAACTTGCCACTCATTCCATTGCACTGAGAAATTACAAAAGGATGAATGAGGGGCAGGTCTTTGTCTAGGACCGCAGCTTTGGGTGGTCCACAGGTTGGAAGCCCTCTGGGAGGGATCAGGCAGACCTCCACGTATAATGCCAAGAAGACGACTGTTATTTTTTAAAGGGTACACGCTAATTTAAAGGCCCCTTTGCCACAGCCCAGAGTTCACTTTTGTTTGAGAATTATTTTTTCCACAAAGCTACTACTTTGCTTTTAACCATGAGTAAATAATTGTAAGTGATTTTTGGAAAAATAATCTAGTTTTAGCCAATGCCTGACTAACAAAACCTCAGCTTTATTACATGTATAAAAGCATGCAATGTCTCACCACCGTGAAACCCAAGAGAAATACCAAAAATACACCATAACACAATATAATCTATTGATTTAAATAACAAATACATAACCCACATGACAATCTCTGAAAATGTTTGCTGAGCCTAGACTCATTCATTTCAACACTCTGCTTCATATTCACACACATTTAGGTCTGGGAGCCTCCCAGGGCAACCACAGTTCTCTGCTGCTGGGGTACTGAGCTGATGGTTCACTTCTTTTCTCAAGAGACCCTTGATGGATGTTGTTCAGCAAGGGAAGAGAAATACCCATTCAGCCCCCTAACTGTCTAGGAGTTCAAGCACTTCACTCACAAGCTCTCCCAAATAAAAGGGTTACCACTAGAAATATCAGACATGTAAAGCCAATTACATTCACTTCAGCTGTTGTGTAAGTTCATGGCATAAAGGTTTCCAAACTAATTTCCTCAGTGAGCATTAAGTACAAATTTTTGTCTGCAGTGGTGGTATCAGCCCACCCTCAACGACGCCCGAGTACTGCAGTCAGAGGATTCAGGTTACTAGACCTACCATGTTCTGCATGTAGCTGTTGATTGTGGTTTAACACATGAGACTGTGGTGTTTTCCCCACACTTCAACTTTTCTCCTGGGACGCCTTAAGGTATTGTACTGCCATACCACACTTTCCCCCCATGTCAATCTAGAGGCTGGATTCAAATGTCCCAACTATTAACTACATACAATAAATGACTGCATAAAAAACTAAAGCCTCTATGACTGTGTTATAAAGTACATTCTCATGTCCAATCAATTAAACACTGACTCAGAAAACACAGTAATTTAATGCCAAAGTATTAACTTGACAAAGTCACCAAGCCTGTTTGCGTCAACTCAAGAGCCAGGACCCCAGATACAAAGACATATTTTTAGAAGCTAGAATAACTCTGAATGTATGAATGACATTTACATATGTGATGTTAAATAGACAGAGATCTATTTAATCAGCAGCAAATCAGCAGATCTGAAAGGCTCCAGACAACTAGGTCAACTGTGTGACTGCAGCACCCTCTATTGCCGAAAGTGGAGACTAATTTATGAATGAATGCTTTCTAGACTGAACTAGGTGACTATCCCTGGAAAGGTTGCGAGTCTGTCACAGGGCTAACAAACAGACAAACATTCACATTGTCATTCACACTTACTGACGATTTAGAATCATCAGTTAACCTAACCCCTACATATCTTTGGACTGTGGGAAGAAGCCTGAATATCCTGAGAGAACCCACACAGACATGGAGAGTACATGCAAACTCCACACAGAAAGGCCTCAGCTAATTGGGGAATTCAAACCCAGGACCTTTTCGCTGTGAGGCAGCAGTGCAAAATAAGCTGAGTTGAGGGTAATTTCTCCTCTATTTCTATCTTTTTTTTAAGTGTCCTTACTGACCAACCCCGGGAATATCTAGAACCGCTTTGGGTAACACCAGTGATAACAGCAGCTCCCTTCTGACTGTAACTGGTCTTAGTTGGTGGAAATTTTTTAAGATATCAGTACACTTTTAATGTTAAAGAATTTAGAACAAATGATCAGAATCTTTAAGTAAAAATCTGGCTTACCCATACACATATTTTACATCGCCAGAGAGGCTAGTGGCATTTTAAAGAAACCAATAAGTCAAATACAATCCACACAGGAGAGTTTTACTTTGTCTACTATTTATATGCTTTATTTAATGCTTGCTTATGGCAGTTTCGCTCAGCTCTCGGAGGTCTGTGGTAAATGAGGAAAATATTTTTTGTTGAAGATTGCAACTGAGTTTTGAGCCACTCTGTCTGGGAAGCAAGTGCCTTCAGGCACCTCTACAGTTAGCGGAAAAAGATCCTTGCTACATGGCAGGGTAGACTTTAAATAATCTGTGAGGATTTTAACGTGAACGTCCATTTCTGTTATCTCGTTGAAAAGGTTTAAGAAACATTACACTCCTACTACCATTTGGAGACAGATCCTAGACATGTATCGCTTATGTTTAGCTAAAAAATTTTACTAGCCTCTTTTTCTATGATCATGTGTCCACTTCTTGACTATTTCAACCAATTTTAATTAATCGTAATTAAAACATAACCTTTAATTTTATAATAAGACAAAAACCTACTGGTCACTATCTAATTAGCCTAGCTGATTAGATATTTGAATTTCAATGAATTTCAATGCATTTAGAGATGTAGAGATGGTCAAGCTCACCTACATTAGTTCAAACAGAGTATCATAAAGTCGAAGAAAGATTATTTAAATTTGACAGTCTAGTATAAGTATTTCAGAAGCTGCCAGTCTACTGAGATTTTCTTACACAACCATCTCTAGGGTTTATAGAGAATGGTCTAAAAAAGAAAAAAAATATACCGTGAATGGCAATTCTCTTGGTGAAAATATCTTGTGGATGCCAGAGGCCAAAGGAGAATGCCCAGAATGTTCTGAGTTCATGGGAAGAAAACAATGACTCAAATAATCATTTGTTCCAACAAAGGTATGGGGTATCTCTCAATGCACAGCACATCGACACTTAAAACAAATGGGCTACAGCAGCAAAAGACCACACCAGGTGTCACTCCTGTCAGAACTCAGCTGACATATTAAGTCTCATTTGAGATGCTAGGGTGAGAATTTGGTATAAACAACATGAAAGCATGGATCTGCCATTGTATCAATGGTTCAGGCTGGTAGCGGTGAGGGATATTTTCTAGGCAGACCTTAGGCTGTATCCATATGGACTCCACTATCACTAAATCTCAATCCAAGAGCACCATTCAGATGTGTTGGACTGGCAGAGTAACACAGCAAACACACAAATCTGTAACAAATGTGAAATGTTATTATATCATTATGTACAACAATCTTAGATCGCTAATGTTTCCAGAATCATATTGACTGTCTGGCAAGAGTTACGGAGGTTCTGAAGGGAAAATGGAGTCCAATTTGGTACTAAAAAGTGTACTTACTAAAGTTACAGTGGGTGTCTGTCTTTGTAAACGCTTAGCTAATATTTGGTGACCATTTGTCTATTACTTTCAGATGGCTACTTTACTTGTAGCCACGTATTTCACCATTTTGTGATGTATTTATTATTATTATTGTTTTTTAAGCCTTTTCTCGCACTCTCAGTCCCATTTTTAATAACATTTTGTATAACAATTGTGTTTTTATATGTTTTCACTAGAAAAAATCGGAATCGGTTTCCACTCGCTCCTTAAGTCATTATTATTTAATTTTCATTATTTAAAGTGAGTTTTTCTCCTGTTCTTTTTTCCACTTTGCAGGTTCCCCGCCTCAACTTAACAGAAAATGCCACTTCCGGTTTACCCGGAACTTAGCATAAGTCCCAAAGATGGCGGAGCAAGGTCCGATGGCCATAGCGATGCGGCTACGAAATCAGCTACAGTCAGTATACAAACTGGACCCACTGCGAAATGAGGTGAGTAATGGTGTTACTTGAGCTCGTCCTCACAGACGGGGGAAGGTACCGAGGGTCGAAGTGTAGCAGGGGGGACTTAATCCCACGTATTAGCGGCAGATCGTTGTCGCCTCCGCGGCGCTGATGGAGAGAGAGGAGAGCGATGCTGCTGAAGCGCTGCGAGGAGAGACGTGCTTGAGCATGCGTAGAGGGCATGAGTGCGATCGTGTTGTTCTGCGGAGCAGCGTGCTGAAACCTTGTCAACTAACTGTTATTTTGCCTTTTCCAAACCACACATTTAGCACTTATGCTCAGTTCAAGCTGTTTTTAAAAAAAACAAACATTTAAAGCAAGCATTGTGTGAGTGAAGCGGGGCGGTAACGATCGTTGGACTCCGTGGGTTCTTTCTCGTTGTGTAATGAAGTACGGCTCTCTTGTTTCGAACTGCCCCTGGTTGATTTGATCGCACGGAGTTATTAGTAAGAGAACAGTTTTGTTGATTTTACTCTGTTTTTGATGTTTCGTCACGATGCTGCTCAGTTTCCGCCAAATCAGTGCAAAAACGTGACACATATCATTCCGCTTTTCTGTCAGAATGCCCCCCTTTGTTTCCATTTAACCCGTGTTTTGTATGAACATTCACCGGCGCCACTAGTAGGAAAACTTTCTTTGTTTTGGTCCGTTCGTGGGTCTTTCCCATAGAGGTCAAAGGTCAGGGTCAGCTTCAAGCAGCACCTTTCTGAGCTGGACAAAACCGTTTTTAAAACTCACGTTTTAAAGAGTTTTCATGCATTTAAAAAATTGGCACCCGCTGAAGAGGCTTTTTCATTCTAAAGAAAATATTCACTACTGCATTCAAAGTTTTTTTTAAAAGTTAAATTTAATAAAACTTTTAAAATATAGCAAAAAATATTACTAAAACTCTATGTAGATCAATTGGAGTTCAGTGCATAAGCACCATTCAGAGGTTCATTCTGCACATAGATATAAAAACAGTACAAGTCTGAATGCTCGACCTCTGCAGTGACCGGATACTAAGACTCCAAAGGAACTGTGCTGTGGGGGGCATTCACAGCTCCTTCAAATTTTTAAGTAAGCTTTCTAGTTTGATAGTGCCCTCATCCATCCGTCATCCACAGCTCTTGTTATTCACACACAGAGTTTCTTTTTATGACCTTTTGCTTGCTTTTGCCAGCAGTCCATCCCTCATCTGATCAAAGCTTCTAAGCTGTTGCCTGTTCTTAGTTTAAATCCAGAGGCAATCATGATTTTGGCTTTTGTGCCTTTAGTGCAGGGGTAGGTAACTCCAGGCCTCGAGTGCTGATGTCCTGCAGGTTTTAGATCTCACCCTGGGTCAGCAGTACCAGGCCTGTGGAGAACATCATGACATGTTGAGGGGGTCATTTAAATCAGCTGTGTTGGATCAAGGACACATCGAAAACCCGCAGGACACCGGCACTCGAGGCCTGGAGTTGCCCACCCCAACAGGCTTCCTCAGATCAGCAACTCAGGCGAATCAGTGGCTTGTTTGTTTTCAACACCTGTGAGATTTTTATAGATTGTCTTTTTGTTAAACACTGGCCCTGTGCCCTTCACCTTTGGCTATTGTTTACACCAGTGTTTTCACTAGAATTATACATATACAGTTTTGTAAGCATAATTCTACTACAGGTATCACAATAACCATTACATTTATGAAATGAAACATCAATGTTGTGACATAAATGCACATAGCAGGGTTTATGTAAGAATTTCTACAGTTTTATGTACTTGTATTTTGACTTTATGACATAATTCATAGCAAAAATGTTTACTTTGTGACATAGGTTCTTTTCCTACTGGACCGCATTCAGCCTAAACTAGTGATACAAGGCAGGATGGATCCATGCTTTTGTGTTAGTTACAGAAAGTGAAACTGATCAGACCAGCCTGTGCAAACTGTAGCCTCGGCAGATGGGTCCATCATCAGTGTGGTTTGACATGCTCTTCTGCATACGCTGGTTTCACGAGTGATTAATTGTCAAAAGCAGTCTGATCACTTCTTCTCTGACATCAAGAAGGAATTTTCATCCCGAGAACAGTCGCTCACTGGGCATTTTCTCTTTTTCGGACCCTTGTCTATAAACCCTGGAGATGTTTGTGTCTGAAAAATCCTATAGATCAGCAGCTTCTAAAATACTCTGGCACCAGGAACCGTGTCATATTCTTCTGATCTGATTGGCAGGTCCTGTTGACATAAACTTCGTGCTGATGCCATATGACCTGCTAGTTATTTGTGTAAACAAGCAGTTCCAAAGGTGTACCTAACAAAGTAGCTGGCTTGTCAAAACATTTTTTTTTTTTTTTGTCTCCACAGGAGGAAGTAAAGTTGAAGATCAAGGACCTGAACGAACACATTGTCTGCTACCTTTGTGCAGGCTACTTCATAGATGCCACAACAATAACAGAGTGTTTGCACACCTGTGAGTGTTAACAGAGCCAAATGATCATTCGTTCTAATATCGTTTACTGCCAACAGCCTTAATACCATTTCACAGGCACTACTAAACTGTCTGTTATCAGCATAATGTAGAGCAATTATCTGTTTTTTTCCCCCTCTACAGTCTGTAAAAGTTGTATCGTAAAGTATTTGCAAACAAGCAAATATTGTCCAATGTGCAACATCAAAATTCATGAAACGCAGCCCTTACTCAACCTCAAGTTGGATCGAGTGATGCAAGACATTGTCTACAAACTGGTGCCTGGATTACAAGAAAGTACGTAAACAAAACTGCTCTCTGCTATTTGTCAGTTATAGTTGGAGTCGCTTGTTTAGCACCTGCCGAGCAACTGAATGCTTGAGTAATAACCAAATGAAAGCGTCCTTTAACAGAATGGCGTTTTTAACAGATGTAGGTTGTTCTCGTGAGTCGCCGCCTGTCACGTTTGAATGATTTTTCTTAGTAAAATCCTTTGTTGTGTTTGCTTAGGTGAAGACAAAAGAATAAAGGAGTTTTATCAGTCACGTGGATTAGAGCGAGTCATCCAGCCTGCGGGAGATGGTAAGTCTTCGTTTTATTATTGCAGCTGTCTGCATTATAAAAAAAAAAAGACACTATCTGGAATAGGGTTGGGTGATGTACATTTTTTTCAAACCAATCGATGATGGGTCGCTAATTTGGGAATCGGATGAAAGAGGTAAACGTAAGGATGTAACCAAAGCGGCGTGCCGCTTGTGCAGACGTACGGTGCGAGCAAAGCGCTCAAACACGACTAATTTGCACGAGCACGTACGTGTCCACCATCCAAATGGTTTGTCTGAGGCTACCGCCGTTCTTTCTTTCTTTCTGTTATGACTTTGAGTAAATGAATCGCTGCGTTTGGGCGGACTCTGAGGAGGGTGCATTTGCTCTCAGATGAAAGAGGGCGCTGTTAAAACAGCGCTACTATTCTGTTCTTCTAATAGCGCCATCATTATTAGCAAACTTACTCATGGGCAAATAAATAAATAAATGAATATATCGCCCTCCTAAAGACGATAGTCAATAATCTAAACGCCCAAACCTAATCTGGAATCCGGCGTGGTCATTTGCTGAGTGCAAATCATGCCATGTTGACCCAGCTGTTATCAAATAATCCAGTGGTTTTGAATTGGTTGATGAGTGACTATGAGACTGATATTTATCTTAATAACACAAATCTTACCTTTTTGCTGATGTACTGGTCAGAATTGTGCCACACTGGCCACGGCTGCAAACTGTTTTCCAAGGTTATCATCAAATTTCAAGCAGTTGTGCTTTTTTTGCACAATTCAATTCAATTCAAAATGTATTTGTATAGCACATTTAAAAACAACAGAGTTGACCGAAGTGCTTCACAATTGGTTAAAAACAAGAGGAAAAAAGGAAAACAAATACAGATAAATAAGAAGACAATGAATTAACAATAAAAACATAAAACAGACCTGATGGTATTCATACCATGGGGGTCATACATGTTTAGAAGCTTGCTTAAATAACTGGGCGCCATATTATTTAAAACTTTAAAAGTAAGTAAAATAATCTTAAAATCAATTCGATACTTCACAGGGAGGCAGAGTAAATTTGCTAAAACCAGAGTGATGTGTTCATACATTCTAACACCTGTTAAAAGACGCGCAGCAGCATTTTGGACTAGCTGCCATCGATGGAGAGATGAGTGTCGGCGACCCAAATAGAGAGAATTGCGGTAGTCCAGCCTAGAGGTGATGAAGGCATGAATACGTGTTTCGAGGTCTCTTGGAGGAAGATGAGACTTAGCTTTGGCAATTTCACGTAACTGACCAAAGCTTTGTTTAACAACTCTGGACACTTGCTTGTCTAATTTAAATGAGCTATCTAAAAATAGTCCAAGATTCCTCACAGGGTGAGAAAGATGAGAAGCGAGAGGACTGAGGGCATCAGTTAACTTGTTCCAAAAGCCATAACTTCAGTCGTATTTTCATTTAGTGTAAGAAAATTCTGTTTTAGCCATTCTTTAACATCATGTAAACAGGCTAGCAAAGGCTGCAGTGGGACAGAGACATCCAGTTTCAAGGGGAAGTCCTGAGAACAAAAGTCAGGTAGTGACAGAGGTGGTGATTGTCTGTCCTGATCAAACTGCCCCTGATTTATTAACCCTGATTGCCTTTTCTGTCTAGATGGTGTCCCAGATGCTACAGTACCTTACACAAGCTTTGACCACTCAAAGGCTCACTTCTACAGATACGACGAGCAGGTTTCACTGTGTTTAGAAAGGTTAAGGTATGCTGTACTTTTGCCTGTAATGGATTACCTTAAAGTGATCTGTGTGTACTTTTATAAAATATTTATTTGAGATAAGGCCGATAGAATGTAAATATGAAGGTGGTTATATTAGTCTGCATGTTGTAAGCTATGAGGTTCAAGATAAACCTGTTTTAACATAGCATGTGTGTTTCACAGCTCTTTACTTCTTGTTTTTCAGTTCATCACTAGCTGAAAAAAAAGATAAAACAAAGCTTACGCTTCAGGTACGTCACCAATGAGCCTTGATAGAGTACCATAAACGTACATCAGCAGGTCTTTTTACTTTGTTAGCTTTGTTATTATTGCTTTCAAAGTGGCCTCTTTCAAGCATGTCTCCGGGGCACATTTTTTTTGAAGCTTTTACAAGTTATTTCCACACTTAACTATATAGCAAATACATGGCACAGTGACAAGTGTGGACACAGAAGATCTGGTTTGTCTGGCTGCTGATGAAACATCGCACTCACAGAGAGACAGGGAGAAGTGGGAGAAGTACACCAGTGAGGCATATAATCATTCTTTATTTCCCAACCAAACCGCTTCTTTCTCAATAACTGGATTTTTCACAGTACATTTGGCCCACGTATTGAAATTAGAGGCTTAGGCTGTTGGGTAATGTTTGCAGTGGTTAGTGTTGAGGTCCTTGTGTCAAACAAGCTGCGTTAACTCAAACGTCACACAGAAGTGTATCATTAAATAGTTGGAACAAGTCCTCATAATCTTTGTTTTAAATTGCTTTGGGGACCAGATCTATTCATTTATACTTGACAAGTTTTTGCGCTCTAAGTGCACAACTGCTCACCCGTCATTATGTCATCCATTGTTTGGGCCAAACCGTTTTGGATTCATGAATAATGAAGGCTGTTACTAGAAGGGGTTTTCATGGCTTGAAATGGACCTTTGCTCTCTCTCTCTCTATATATATATCTATATATTTAGGGCAGTGTTTGTCAAACCTGGAA
>VUQR01012278.1:17352-62298 GCA_015108515.1 Hemichromis elongatus
TTCTTTATTTTCAATATATATTCAATATATAGATATGTATATATATATATATATATATATATATATATATACACACACACACACACATATATATATATATATATATGTGTGTATATATATATATATATATATATATATATATATATATATATATATATATATATGAGAGTTATTGAGGGATCCGTTTAACCTAAATATGCTGTACATCATCAATAGTGCAATGATTTGTTTTTCCACCAGAGGGCACCATTGTTTAACAGACGTTCATGTGATACCAAAGCTGTGTCTTTTTCCTAAACACGTCTAGTTAACAAGGCTTTGATTGGGAGAGTTGATTTTGATGAAGGCAAATAAGGACAATTTGGGCGTTGTTGTTTAGGTATTTCATCTTACCTGCAGTTGTACTTCAACCTGCCCACTTTGTCACTGCTCTGCATATGCAATCGTAAGCTTTTTTATTTTTTTAACTGACACGTGAATTAACTAAAGCAAATTTCTGTCTGAGTTCTAATATAAAAAACGTAAAAGTCACCCTGCATTCGTGGGGATAAAGAAGTTTAGCACCGTGGTTTAAGGGTGTCGAATAAGTCAGATTTTTTTCTTCACTGTAAACCTAATTGTAACGTGAGTGTGCCACACCCTGAGGTTTCACTCCCACCTAATTTATCTTAGTTTATATTTCCTTAATGCTTGAAATGTACTTTTGTAACAAAACATTGTTAGAGCGGGTGATACTGTACAAATGTTGATATTATAAACATTTTATTGTTTTAAGGACAAAATTTAAGACCACTGTTAAAGACAGAAGCATGCTTTTCCTCCGTCAGTACAAAATGCGAGTCTTAAAGTCCAAAAGTTTAGTTGAGTCCGATTTATTAGTTTTAAAGACTTTTTTTTTTTAAAGGAATAAATTTGACATATTTACGTTCAGAATAAACACGAACTGTCCCTAAACGTCTCCCCTAGGGTTATAGGAGACTATGCAGTAAAATAAATGTACAGCTGGTCATCGTTTGTTTGAATTATTTTCCGTTTGAACACGTTAATGACTCATTATATTGCTTGTCTGAGGTTTTACACTGCACTGTTTGACTTTATCTCTGCAGCAGAAGTTTGTTCGCTGTTCTGTTCGAGCGGAAGTGAGGCACCTACGGAAAGTGCTTTGTCATCGATTAAACGTAGAAAAACACCAGGTTAGTCAGCGATACTCTTTTATCTCATTACATTGTAACATTAGAATGTTATTTCCCAGCATTCCAAAAAAATAATTTGTGATTTTTACTAATTACTGTGTAAAATAATTGATCTGTCTAACCAACCCCACTTTTGAGGTCTTGCACTTATTTGTACAGGGTAAAATGATCTTGGCACTTCATTACAATGAATGTTTAATCTTTATTATTCATGTTTCAGACCAAACAATTCAGTGAATTCCCCTAAGAGTAGCTAGAATTTTTCCCATGAACTACGTACCTAAAAGGGCTTTTTTCCTGTTTGCATTTGTGCTGCTAGCATTTAACAACATAACACACGTTTCAGTTTCATTGTGTTAAACTGTGTCACATTTTGGTAAACCCGACAGAAACAATAAGCCCGCGTCCTTGTTTAAGAAGTAAAGAACTTACTCTTAACCGTATTGACACAAACAAAGGTAAACTCTGACTTAATGAAGTCAGATTTAAGATCACTTTAAGATCTTTACATTATAAATCGCCACTCTACCTAATAATGTTTCTGCTCGTCTTTACTTGAATGTTTTGTTTGTGTGTTTCATCGGGTGAATTCGCAATATAAACCTTTTCTGTGTTGCTTTTTTCCCCCCATTCTTTCTTATGTGTTTTGTTTCCTTGTGTTTCACTGGGATAGGGTTTACATTCTCAGACAGACAAAAGATGCGAGCTAACTAAAATGTTGGTTAATCTTCCAAAGAGGACTTTATAGTTAATATAGTGTTAAACTCTCAGCACTTTGGGGTAAACTTGCTCTGAGGGCCAGATTCAGCTCCTGGGGGTTTGTTTTCTTCATGTCTGCTACAGAAAGATCAAAATAGATTTGTACTCTTTCCGTCACATATAGACTTAATAAAGCCTTTTTGTGTTTTTTCTTTGCGCTTTGTTTCGCTGACCAGCTTCAGAATGAATTTTTGCGTAGGTTGTCGTATCCTTTAGGAAAAAGTCGCTACGGTCTCTCAGCGGCACGCTCCGTTAAAAAAGTTCTGAATAAAGAAGTTTAGTCAGTGATAGTAGCAGCGCCATTAACAAGCGGCGCAGTCGTGTTTTCAGTTAACAAAGAGGTAATAAAAGTCTATATCGAGATATTTCGTCACATCTGTTCGTGTGGTCTCCCTACAGGTCCAGATGCTGTTCAATAACGAGTCTCTGCCAGATCACATGACCATGAAGCGGTTATGGCTCTCTCACTGGTTTGGCAAGGTACGGTGCACCGACTGTCAGCTACTGCAAATAAATGCCACACATTACTTTACACCTGAACAATTCCTTTGTACCGCAATTCAGTCGGTAAATGAGGAGAAAGTTTTAAAATGTATAATAAAAAATTCCAGTCGTAGCTTGAAAAAGAACGGTTAAAACAATCTGTTGCAATTGAACAAAGCACTCGGTCTGGAAGTAGTGGGATAGTTTTTACGTTTTCTGTGCAGAATGTGTACGGTTATGTATACCTCACTGTAAATACTGTATTATCTTTTCCCTTTAGGCGCAGCCATTAGTTCTTCACTACACCGTCAAGGACAAAAGAACCAGATAGGACTTGTTTTTCAGTCGGACAAAAGCTGTACATATTTTGTACAATACATATTCTATTTTAATAGTGTTTGTGTACATATACTTATTTTCCTTGTTTTGTATTTTTGAAAATAAAATTTTAAATGGAAAAATGAGCTTGTGTTAATGACTGAGTAGATGTTGTCATCAGCATACGGCCTGCATACACAAAAGCCTCAGTGTCTTAGGCTGCGTTCACACTGCAGGCGAAAGCCGATCACGGTATGACAGTGTGAACAGCACAAATCCGATATTTTGAAATCCAATATGGGTCACTTTTGTATGTGGTACTGAATCCGATACATATCCGATGTTTTAGAAAGCGACTGCTGTTTGAACGGTCGTGTCGCATTAAATCCGTCTTTTACTTCACCGACACAAGACAGACGCCGATTATCAGCGCCGGAGAAGACAAACGAGAAAGCATGGCGGCTGAACCTGGACATTGTTAAAGCACTGGCTCTCTCTTTTTTCCCAGTGTCCTCCTTTCTCTAATTAATTCGTCAAAATTCTGTCGGTTACGACTGTGCAGATATTGATAGACTGCTGCAACAACACCTACTTAGCTCTGTAGGTGTTACTTCCGTAAACAGAGCGCGTTGTGTGTGACGTCTTCTTTTGCGCGTGCGGGCCGATTTGAGGGCCTCGAACCGTTCGCACTAGAGCGCGTTTGCTGTCACATTTTATTTGTAGTGTGAACAACCAGACCAAAAAAAAAAAAAATCGGATTTGATCAAAAAATCGTAATTGAGCATTAAGACCTGCAGTGTGAAAGTAGCCTTAGTTTCAGACATTACATAATCTTAGCAATGTCTGCAGTCCAGTAGGATAAGGTCACCCACACATGTCCATACTGGGCTTGTTTAGAAATGCTAGTTTGCAGTATGAGCATACATGCGTGTAAAAAATCCATAAAAGCAAGGCTTTTACAGCCTGTACCTTGGAAATCAAGTATTTACTGCCTAAGACGCGCCACCTGGAAAAAATCCGTGACTATAATGAGAAATTTTTATTTTTTGTCACATGGTGTGAACACTCTCGTAACTCAAGACAGAATAAGAGATGCAGTATGTGTCAAAAAGCCTCGATGCATCACTCGGTGCAATTTCTCTTCTAAAACTTGTCTGAATCTTTTCCAGGAGCTTGCTGTATCCTCCTGAGATGGAGACGCTTGCACACGGCATACTGTCGCCTTGCTTCTGTAATCTGTAAGCCGGTAATTAAAATAAAAGACCAAAGAAGGCTGGAGGCACCGCAGCGCCGGCGCCTTATGTGAAATACCGGTAACTGGACGTTGGTGTTTACAGAAGGCCCAGCTGGAATTGTACAGCATGTTTGAGGCAAGTGTTGAAAAATGTGCTGCAGGAAAATATTTTGTTTGCACTGGAGCCAAGAGGAAAGCAGACAGATGAGGAAGTGGTTGGTGTACGGTATCTACCTCTGCCACATACACACAGATATATCCAAAGGAAGAGGCACACTGCCAGGGTCCTTATCTTTCCCTGCTGTGTATTCTGAATTTCCCCCATGACGATTTAAAAGTAACAGACTTTCCCCAGAGTTTAACGTGCTGCTGTGTGCATGTTTAATTTGAATGAAAACTCACACGGTTGTCCATACTTCCCTCTTGAGAACTGCCCAGCTTATAATGCAATATAGAGAAATGAACGCGATGTTATCTCAGTATCTTTACTTCAGCAAGGTCTGTTCTCATTACAGCTTAGTCACTGTCTGTGTCTCGATAACAGAGAGATCCTCGGGGGACTTTGGGGAACGTTGATGGCCAGAGGATGCACACTCGCACACACTGCCACAGATGAGAGTTATCATCTCACCCAGTTAACTTCCTCTCATATTTCCCAGAATGCAACTTCAGCAATGTGTGGCTGCAGCTCAAAGTGACTGCACTACCCTGACCTGACAGGAGGAGTTGTGCTACCACGGGTTGACAGTGACAGCCAAGACAAATAATGAAGTGCATGACACTGGGGCATTTATAAATCATACAGCTGAGTCAGTGCCTAAAATCAAGCATTTCATGGACTTTGTTTTATGAACATTTTAGGATGTGCTCAGGTCAAAAGTAGAATTAAAAACAAGCTGAAAAGATCGCCTCTGTTCAAGTTTTAGGCATAGATGTTTACTTACAAAGCCAGCACAGTGTTCACAGAACGTGGGCTTGACATAGGTGGTCTCAGTAAAAGTGTGGATGAAACCCATCTTGCAGTTCAGCAGAGAGCTGGCTTTCATAAAGTAGTCTATCATCTCTTCTCTGCTGATCTTCCCATCTCTGTAAGAGGACGCAGAAAGAGATGAACGCCATAGAAAGCGGATTGAAAGTTGGCCTAGTGTACAAAGTGCTTCTGAATTAAGCTACAGATTCTCACTGGTTCTTGTCCAGTTCTCCAAACTTGCTGAGGTATGGAAAGTTGTTCCTGATTGCTTCAAATTCATCCCTGGAGATATTGCCATCGCCATCTGTGTCAAAGTTCTTGAAGACTGACTGAAAAGAAGAAAGTTGTCAAGTAAGTTGTTTTATGGGGAAAAGTGATTACTGGGATTGCCTAAAAATTGCAAAATAATTTATATATTTGAAATTTAGAGCCATATTTTTGTCCGTGTGTGAGCTCTGCACCACGTTTCAGTGTTTGGTCATATATCTACATTTCATTCATTTATTGTGTAGTTTTGGTAAATTAGCAGTTCTATACAAAACTTTATTTTCCCCACTTAGATACCCAAAAAACATCAACTTAAAAATGGGAAACAAATATTCCCCTCCCCAAAAGGCAGAGAAACCCGTAACATCACAGCACGACACTGTTAATAAATATTGTTGATTGTCTTTAAACTTTATATATAACAGATGGAACAAAGCTAAGATTTTTGACTGGTTGACAGCCAACTTAATATTCTGGAAAAAAAAAACATTTGCTGAAACAGAACTCATTTGCAGATGTGCATTTGTGGGGGATGATGGTTGAGAAGTTACCAAAACACATACGCCCTAGTTATGGTAGTTATGGTTTGTGCTCTTTTCAGAAAGCAAGACTCTAAAAAAAACTACACTCTGACATTTGTTAAATCTTCAACAAGCCCAATAAAATGTAACTCTGGCACAAGTATCCAGCAGTTTGATAATGAAGAACACTGGGGAGTGTTATTGTTTTTGAATTCATCATTAAGTGGTAAAAGTCTAGAAATATATCTATTTTTGAACTTTTAATCTCTGACAATTATGTTTAATAAATGCAGCGTGTCTTTAGTGGTGTTGAGTACAACCATAGTTCATTTTTATCCATATCCTTGTAATACCTCTCAAGCCCTGAGAGATGTGAATATGAAGGGAGCAGAGAAACTCACTTCCACCATCTTCTCTATGTGTTTCTTGATGATCGTGGGGTCAGCGCTGGGCTTCACCGAAACAGCCCACTCATCAATCATACTGGGCTTGGGTTCAGGTGCGGGGGCAGGGCTGGAGTTCTGCTACAGTTGATGAGAAATCAGAGACCATGAGATCAATATTAAATAAACCAGAGAAGTGATGCAAAGAAAGCTGCCACACAGCACAGAAGTCAGGAATAACCTCAGTGGATCAGAATGAAAATACGTTTTTTGAAAAAGATTTCCAGTATAACAATTGTGATATTTTAATATCTTAAGATAAATATTGTCTACAGTATATCTGTCTGAAATACAATTTTAATCTGAGGTTCAGAAGGTACGCTAAAAATCACCATTATCTATCATAGCAAGTCTGTTGAAAACGAATATTAGTGCGTGAGAGGCGAAGGGTTGGGAACACATGGGATGTGTATATCACCATGCTGCTTACCACTGGCTTGCGTGGTTCCCTCTGTAAAGACATCTGATAGATCTCCTCTTCTGTGTGGTATTGGTCCAGAGACACCTGCACAAACAGCCAATGTAAAAAAGGCATATGAAAAAAATCAAGCAATTTCATCGGGTTAAATCAGGTATTAACGGCAGCAATTATTTCAAATAAAAATACTTTTATTGTTTAAATGTAAAACATTTACATCTTGGTTCATACTTTCCAAATCAGTCCTAGAAACTGTGAACTTAAGGCTAAAATATTCTTTGCTAGCTAAAAATATGACATTTTGAGACGTCAGTGGTTTGTGCTAGCACCCTGTGTCTAGTTAGCTATTAAAATAAGAGCTGTGTTAGCAAGCTACCGGAGATAGATAAGGCGATCTACATATTTAAATGTAATAGAGGGAAAGACCCAGAAGTCTTTAGCTTCAACATGCAGAAATATCATAGTCTAAAACTAACATTTGAGTTTAGCAAGCTTATATGAATTTACTTTTTGTTTCTTTGGTCTGGTTCTTTGGCAATTTGCTGCACCACTTAGCAGCCTGTAGCCATTTATTCTTGCTAGCTCACAACACTAAAAACAAGGCACCTCTATACAATATAAAAATATTTCAGCTGTAAACCATTTCAGAACACCTGCACACCTGCTATATATAGTGATATATACTGACTGCATGCTTTCGTTCTCAAAAATACATTGCCAAGTTGTCTGAGGACACGCCATTTATTACACTCTTTTGCCAATTATTGCCTACGTGTGCACATTGAAAAGTTTCATTCAATGGGCATTGATCCAGTTTCTTGCATAGTGCAATATAATTTTGGATTCTTTAACGGAAGCAAAGGTTGTCATCACTTGACTTGTGTTAACTCTAAAGTCACATGATGTACGCTGAAGTAGCTCCATCAAGTGACTTACTGTCAGATGTAGTTTAAAGCCGAGGAGGAAAATAGTAAACATGGCTCAGTTAATTTGTAAGTTTAAAGACAATATATAAGCTCAATTACTGTATATTGCAAACATTTTTAACAATACCAACTATCTATATCCAGGCATCTAATAACAACAAATCATTGAATATAAATGTATTCAAATATGATTTCTGAACGTGTTTATGGAGTATTTAACACAAAGACCCTTTCACACAGAAACATGTTTCTTATAAGACCTGTTAAGCAGAGTCATCTCTTACATAGAAACAGTCAATATAGCAACAAGTAAAAGAGCAGAATCTATTTTTTGCACTTAACACCGTAGACATGTGGTATATATGGTCTATGGTTGACACATTTAGGTCTGCTGCTACATGTACTCATCTACTGCATCCACGCTTGGCCTCATGCACTTTTGTTTAGTTTCCCTCAAGTGCTACTCTCTTACTGTACTTGTGTTTCTTGTGGTTTCAAAATTATTTTCTTTTCACTGAACCATGTGATTTAGAAGAATTTCAGACATTTCAGGGAAAAGGTTCACTTATAAAGCTGCAGCAAGTATATCTGAAAAAATAACCCGTGTGGTTTGCTTATTTTACCTGTCTAAAATAAGGCATGCTTTCCCCTTTTCATTATTTTGAAGGACTTATTGACTTGCTTTCCATCTTATCGCTGCGAACCAAACAGGCTTCATGCTCAACTCCAATAAGCGCTGGCATAAGATAATTGGATATTGACTCTGTCCAGCAAACTTTTTCTCGTGCCTCTCAGCTCCAGAAGCTGTCAAAGTTATTTTCTTTTATTTTCACAGGAGAAAAAAGGAGAAACCAGCTGCAATCTCAGAGTAACACCTGCTACCAGTAATTGATCTCTTAGGATTGTTTAAATTCAGAAAGCGCTCAAATTCAGGAGTTACCTGTCTGCATCTGCCAAATATATTGACATGAACACACACACACACTGAGTTGTGAAGTTGTGAAATGCCACTTCCAACTCAGCTTTCAAACTAAAGAGCCGGTAGAAACAATTAGGCTTTCATTCTGTCTCACGGTTACATGATATTAAAGTACATTCACTTTATTTCTAGTGGATATGTAGTGAAATATCTGCTTGAATGCTCACTGAAATGATAAAATAGATTTTCTTTATACTGACTTATTTAGCCATTGAGGTAAATCCAAAACATTACCCTTTGGTTAAATTCCAGGTATATTTTGGGCTGAACGCTAAGCAGTTTTAGTCACTTATTTGTTAACTGTTTAATTTTGCTCCAGATATTTTCCCTGGGCAAATAAAAACAGCTGATGATATTCTCACTGCTGTATATTTCCTGTCTGATACTGTGCTCTCTAAAAACTCTTTCCCCTCACATTTCTCTCTCCATCAAAATGTTTGTTAAACCACAAATTACGAGCCATTTCCTTTTGTTGCTGAGCGCCACTATTCAAAGCAGATGTCACAGACTGGTACCATGGTAACAGTGGTCACAGTTTTATATGTTTTACTTTATTTATACAGCCCAGTCCAAATCCACAGAAAATACCCAAACAACAAAACAAAAAAAACACTTTACATAAAAGTTATAAATTGACGTGTGATACTGAGCAAAATAAGAATTTGATTTCCTACGATCTGTATGCCCATGTGACACAAAGATTATAATCAATCAATTAAAGAGATTCTTGATCTCAACTAGGTATTCAATTTCTTCCATTCCAGCCTCTCTGCCACCATTGGCCAAACCAAAGATCTGTCAAAGGACATCAGGGACAAGACTGTAGACCTGCACGTGGCTGGAATGGGCCAGAAGACCATTAGCAAGAAGCTTAGTGAGAAGAGGACAGCTGTTGGTGCAATTACTCAGAAATAGAAGAAATATAAAATTACCATCAGTTGTCCTTGATCTGCAAGATCATGCCTCATGGGGTAAGGATGATCATGAGAAAGGTTGTGGATGGGTGAAGATGGGTTGTGACTTGGTCTTCCAGCATGAGAGTGACCCAAAATATAGTCTCCAGACCTCTTTGGAAGTGAGCAAACTGACTAATTCAGCAATGGGTCAAATAATTAATTCGGCCACTGTATTTCTGCAAGACCACTTTGAGATCCACTGTGCTCTCTCACAATTTTAATTAAACTGATCCCAAGCAGCACTTGGTCTTCACCACTCCACTAAGTTTTATTTAAGCCTATGTATCATCTTCAAGTATAGCAATACACATGAAAACTAATAGCAGTGAACACATAACTCCTCCTCAGTCCTTACCTTGGTAAGGAATAAATACAGCTGAGCTATTAGTACAGTGATCTCTTAGGCTTTCTTAAAAAAAAGGTTCAGATTTTAAAGAAGAGACTGCTGCTACTGAGATCCCCTTGGGTACTTTCAAAGCTAAAGCAACCTGACAGGGAAAGCTTTTTAGTCTAAAGGAATAGACATGAGGTTTCAGCGCAGGTTAACAACTTAAAGTTCAGTGAAGACGATGCTGCAGGGGGAACAACTCTCTGTCCCTGATAAAGAACAATGAGTCACTTTAAACAAAGGAACTGGGCTAGCAGTGTTACTAAAGTGAAAACAACAATGCTGACTTAAATGAACTCTCTAATGTTCTCTGCACCCAAATGTTAGCATTAAAGCTAATGTTTTCTTTTACATTTTGGGGAATTTTGCTCAGCCTTCAACACATTTATTTCTCCCCCCTCCTGTACAGCTGTACAACATCATACAAGTGCAAATGTAAGTAACCCAGTTTCAAATCAAACACTCAGCAACCATTCCTTTGTTATACCACTGTGGACCACATCTGTAAATCCCATTTTCTTTGTGATTGAAGGTTCATGTTTTGAATCTTTTCCTGTACACACGATCTCTGACTTTTGTCTGTACACTGATTTTGTCCCAGCTGGCTACAACAGTCTGTCTGACCACGAGCCAGTCAAATCACAGCTGAACAAAGTCAAACAGGCTGCCTGCTTCACTGGCTGGAAACAAAATGTTTCCTCCTACTACCTCCTCACAGCGGTCTGGTTGACCAACAAATGCTTCTTCTGTTCCACTTCATCATGACTAACTTGACTGGGGACCTGATTTGTCCCTTTTTATCACACTAGCTGCATTTAGTAGAGGTAGGTAACTGAAGCCAAACATTTCTCTTGGACTTGAACAAAATTTATACCCACTGTAAGTAAGTTGAGCAGGTCTGTGTTGGCATCGACGTTAGGTGGCGTGGCCTGGATGAGCGCCAGCTCTTGAAGGATAGCGTACAGCTGCTGGGTTTTTGCCAGGTTGACTCGTGTCTTCTCTTTGTCGGCCCAGTCTGGCAGTGCCACATGCACGGCTATCAGGTCTTTCAGGTGCACGCCAAGAATGGGGAATCGGAAGCCGGAGCATTCAGAAAAACGCTTGCGGTACTGACTGTAGTTGCCACATGATGTCACCAGTTCAATTAAGTTGTTAAAAACCTGTCGTACAGTGAAAGGGAAGGAGGAGGATATAAGTCTGAGGATGGACACGAGAGTGCCTGTCTCAGAAAAGATTGATTTCAAGGCATCGCAAATATTGTTGAAAACTTTGCTCCAGATGGACTTACATAACTGTAACTCACCCAACTGTTGCATTTAACTTTCTAGTCATGTGGCTCAAATTCATAGTTTTAAAAAGACACTGTGTAGGAGTAATGGGCACAGACAGGGAGCTTGGTACCGCTTACACAGAAGATGCTGAATGCTCAATCAGGAAGCGTTATCACTTATTAGCTCAGCGTACAGACATGCAGCGAACACTGAATTTGTCTGGTAGTGCCTGGTTGCGGATGCCAGAAATAGATGACAGATGGCTGCAGCTACTGCACCTTGTTGGTCTCTGCGCTGATGTGGGTCTGCGTGTCTTTGAGACGAGAGATGGAGCTGTTGCTGAGGCCGCCCACTACTGCCATCAGTGTATTGAAGTTCTGCAACTGTAGCAGCTTCTGTGAACGGAGGAGGAAGAAATATCAGGGGTGAGGGTGAAAGAAGAAATATTTTATGAATGTGCAAGACACTGCCAAGAGCAAGCAGGCCAATTTTTTTTTAGGCAGGGAGAGAAAAAGAAAAGGAAGGGTGGTATAAGTTAGGGGAAAAAAGACTTACAGGCAGCCAGAAACAAGCAGCTATGGAAATAAATGGTTACAGTGTGAAGAGACTTCTGGGTTAGATACTGCTCTGTACTCCAAATACACATTAACGCATAATCTGAATACCAAGAATTTAGTGAATGCTCGAACCCGTCTATGTCAAAGTTAAGCTAACTCTTTGTGAATGGCGCTCTGTGGGACTGCTTGCTGCCCTTCAGACTGCTGGCATCTCAGTGAAAATCAATGAGGTCGCTGCTGCGTGGGAGGGCTGCCAGGGGGGATCATTTGATTCAGCTCAAATAACCTTTAGGATCAATTTGCAAAGCAGTATGGAAAGCAGGCCAAGTGTAGCTACACAACTCAGACATGTGTTCATCAGTGATGCCTGGGAAAGGTTTCACTGTCAACATGCCGCACCTTTCCCTGTCACCTAACAGTTAGCACACAGTGGCTTGATGACGCGGTATGCTTATCAAATGCAGGTGGAACATTCACAAAGAACACAATGTGCACTAAACTGAAGGTAGTCATGTTTACAATTGAATTTATAACGCAAGTGTGCAGCTGAGAAAAAAGCTAATGAGCATGAGTCATTTGTGCTGGGCTCCCAGTAGGATGCCGAAATGGGACGCAACCAGCAGAGGGAAGCTTTAGGAAATGTCAAGTGCAATAAGACTGCCTCCTGTGCTGCCTCTGAATACATCTGAAGCCAGCATGTGTTTGCCCTGGGATACTATTAGAGAATATCAAAGTTTGTGGCATTTTAACTGGGTGGAAAATGAATGAAGAAATTTTGAGGAGGGTTTGATCTTCCCAGATGTATATGCTCTAGTTTTGGCCCACTTTTCTTTGTAGAATTGGTTTAATTTTGTCTTGTCTGCCTACAGAATATTTTCCCCAAAATCTTTGGGATCATGAAGAAGTTTTTTTTGTTTGTTTTTGTTTTGGTTCTTTTTTATTAGGTAAATGTAAGATCAACCTCTGTGTTTCTACCTTAGATCTCTTTTTTAATGGCACTGTAGATTCAAGCGAGGAACTAAATTATGTTAAGCTTTAGAAATGCACTGGACACATGTTTGCAAACTGGCTTCATTAACAGCACTGCTCCAGAGACTGAATAAAAAGGACTTTAAATGTGCGAAGTTTCGTGGTAAAGATAGACACATGCACAATCATCCTAAGAGGACCAAAAAAAGGAAATTTAACACTAAGCATTGGCTTCATTAAAATGTCTGCACAGATCAGCTGAAGTTCTATATTCATGAATTCATTCTTCTTAATAGAACCACAAATTAACCTTCAGCAAACAGGGTTAGCTGTGCAGCTCATGTTACCATGGTTATCTGCTCTGGTTGAAACTGAGCCAGCTTTGTATGTGAGGATGTTCTCAGGCACAGCGGTCCTTTGACAGTAAAATCAGAATCAAGCAGCAATTTCCAGGAATGAAAAATGTAAAATGTAAAAAAAAACAAAAAACTGCAGTTCATATAATGGCCACTTAAAGCTGGTTCTATAAGTCTGACATTACAGAATTAAAAAGCATGTTCGCAGCTTGGGACAGAGAACTGTTTTAACCTCTGTGGACCTCAGGGTGAATTTGTGTTTTTTAAGAAGTCACCACTTCTGTTAAGACTGACAGCTAGGGCTTGTGGGTACTTTGATTAACATGTGCACCTGTAGTTGTAGATACTCACTCTGTGCTGTGTTTCACCTCCTGTAATTCCAGTAACTGAACTTGACATCTGGGTGGCATCAGTTTTGATTAATCTAGCTTTATACACACATTAGCATTCTGAATTTGTATGCATTTTAACAAATTAAATATGTGAGCAAAACAAACTGCATTATCTAACAACAAGCAGTAATAAAATGAAGCCTGATGGCAAGTGATTCTTTTAAAACGACTGAAGAACAAAAGGTCCTCTGGTGATGGCAGTGAGTGAGGAACAAGAATATCCACCTAACAGCTGGAAGGCTGTTTCAATCCACAAACCACAAAGGCCAATGTGTACTCAGCGCAACAAATGTCATCAGAGCGCATTACAATTCATCCAAGGGATGCACTCTTCAGTTACTTCGTTGCTTTAATACTGTTGATAAGGAAACACGCTTTTTATTTTTGATTAGCATCAATCCAAATTAAAACACTGACAGATATAAAAGACTTTAATTGGTGCCCAGAACATCAGTATGGGTCCCAGTAGAATGGGTCTAGTGGCGCTAATGTTCTGCATACAGCTTTCTGAGAAACTGAATGGCAGGCTTACTGGCCAATAGTAATTTTGTGGCGATCTTTGGATCGGGCTGCACAGAAACAGCTCATTATCCACCTTCTGCACAACCAAACTTCAGTTGTTCATCCTGTCCTCACCTCTAAAGTATCTAGCTCCCTGAAACACTCGAACAAGCTCAAGTGTTCGGTTTGAAACACTTGGGAGAGCTCTGCTGGGCTTTCCCTGATAAGAACCCTGCAGAGCTGTTAGATTGCTGGTGTACCCCAACAGAGCACATTATGTGTGACTAGCATGTGTTCTGCTGAAGATGAAATAAATGGAGAATAGGAGTAGACCTCAGCGACTCATAAAGATGAAAACAATCCCACACTAGACTTGCAGTAAGTAATGAGCATGCATTCACAGAGCACTGCAGGCTATTAAGATGAAAATCCTTTTTCTGCACTTTCTATGGCTGACTGAAGCTTCCTCTTAACGGTTTAGATGACTGAGTTGTCGCGTAGAGGGAAAACTCAGCCCATCTGGCACACCGAACCAAGCGATAACATCAAGCTGAACTGAAATCAATTACAGCGAAGCCCCGGGTGCCACTTAAAGACATGCGTCTGTAGTGAAAGGACAGCAGTCTCCAGACTTGTGGTGAGAAAACCATATAGGGTACTTAGTTGGCAGTTTCTTCCAGGAAATGGTGGAAGTATTAAGATTAAGTGAAGATTAGGATCAGAGCGATCATGACATGCAGATGACCATAACATTATAGCAAATAACAACAATTAATTTTTTGTGTCTGTTGTCTTTTTTTGCAAATGAAATATGTTTAAAATACAAGTTAATGGAGAAGGGCAAAGTTTGTAACCATAACTGTAAGTTGTAAGCTGAAAACAAAACCAGTCTGTAACATATGTGCAATGTCGAGACTATATTGATATTCAATTTTTAAATATCACCATTATGATAAATATATTTTCCTGAAACCACCTAACTCAGGGGTGCCCAATCTCAGTCCTCGAGAGCTACTGTCCTGCAGGTTTTAGATGTGTCCTTGATCCAGCACAGCTGATTTAAATAGCTAAATTACCTCCTCAGCATGTAGTGAAGTTCTCCAGAGGTCTGGTAATGAACTAATCATTTGATTCAGTTGTGTTGACCCAGGGTGAGATCTAAAACCTGCAGGACACCAGCCGTTGGACACCCCTGCTGTAGGGCAACAGGTCAAGCTTCTGTATGCTAAACACTGTGCTTCAATTTTTTCTACTCTTGGGTCTGTGTGATGTAAATATGAGAGGATATTTGTAATATGGTCATGTCAGACACACACTGATTCCAGGGGTCAGCCAGTCAGAAGTAAGCTGACTAAAGCTTGTTTCAGACGGTGGATGAAGTCATGGACTGCACCAAGACTCAGCGGGAGATAAGTAAGGATTATTTGAAACTGTGAGTCATAGACAACTACTCTGGTAAACTACAGGAATAAAAAATTAAATATATAGTTAGAACTGAGCCCAAAGATCTCCTTTATTTTTAAAAGATGCAAAATTTTCCCCTGGCTGCAGCATTATCTCACTGAGCGGGGAGCCTGAAATGCTAATATCTCCAATGCCTTTTTTGAATTAATGTTCCCTTTTTCACACAGTTGTGCCACTAATGGGAAATCCTAGTATATTTTGCATTTGTTTGCAAGTCATAAGAGATCCTCTGTGACTTTTCCACTTCTCTGTCCGCCTCTTGGTTTTCACAGTTGTTTCTAAATGACTTTTCCTCCTGCTTTTTTTTCCTCTCTGCCCCCATGCACCCAGAACCGCCAAGCTTTCCCGACTGTAACAGACCAAGCAGACAGACCTGTGCCACTCGGATGAAATGGGAGATAACAGCAGCTCTCTGTGGGGCGGTGGGCTTGCTGAGCACCATAAGCTGGATCCATTGTGAGACGCTGTTAAAGAGCGTGATGAAGCGCTCTAAGATGGGGTTATCCACCGTGCAGCCATGCATCACAAAGCTGTGGTAGTCCTGAAACTGGAAGGAGAAGTGAAACATTGAAAACCTTCATGTATTTAAATTACAGTACACCATTCTCACATCCCACAACAATTCTGGATATTAGAAAATGTCTAAAAACACACATATGTGCACAAACCTTTCTCTTGTTTTGCATCTATTCTTCTTGACTTGTAGACATTAATTTCTGCAGTCTCACTATTTATATTTTACTCCTGCACAGCTGGCGTACACGTACAATAACATTAAAGGGCTATTCTTTTCTATTCCATTCTAATCTATTAACTGACTGTTTTGATTATATTATTATTATTATAACCTCCAGTTTTATGGAAGTTCAACAATAAGGCACCTTTAAAGGTGTCATTTGCAAAGCTACTTTCAGTTTCCATCTCCACAAGGGGGGAGCACAGCAGGTAGTTCTGTATGTTTGATACAGCAGAGTTTTAAACCAGAAAAACTTCCTGGCAAAATGTCGAGAACTGCATGACAAGATCAAAACTTCTCCTGTGTCCGTACAGTAAACCTGGATATGCAGTTGGTTAGCTTAGTTGAGCACAAAACTTTAAACAATGAGATAACAAGGCTGGAAACAAAACACAGACACAGTCTGGAATGAAAAGTACCTTAAGCCTGCACTGTTTCTAATAGTCAAAGCAGGTAGTGAGTTATTTGTTTCCAAAAATAAATATTATACCTGAGTTATAACCTCAGCAGATGCTTTCCTGGTTCGTTTATGGTCTGATTTGTTAGTTTCAAGTGTGTAACACAGCAGCATGTCCAAGTCAAAATTGGATTAAAATTGCCATGAGACAGAAAACCATTAATGTATTGACAACTTCCTATCACGTGAGCACGTAATGCTGTATCAGTCCGATTAGCCCCACAAACATCGGATGACGCCATTACATCTGTCTAATACAATCTATTGGAAACAGAAAGCCTGGTTTATGAAATTATATTATTATTATATTAACTGTCTGTAATCAATCAAATACAGACAAATAATATTGTGTAATTACAGCTGTACTCGTTCTTAGATCCTCATTAATTCGATTGTTTTGTTTCCTTTTAGGCAAAACTCTATTTTAGCAGAGCCGCAAAAGACAAAGACAAGAGAAACGTCATTTCCACTGTCTCTACTGTGCCACGCGCACCATCCCACTGGAATAAATTATCAACAAAAAAGAATCCCCAAGCGTTTAATTCTGCACAGACACAGTCATTTCTTTTGCCTCCTAAAATAGCGCTCAAAGAGAACACTATTTCCAGTCACCAAATATAATTACTGCCCAGTTAAAGTTGATTTTAACAACTATTGCTTAGCAACTGCAGTGCTCCTTGAATCATGTAAACACAGAGTTACTTGAGAATTTAAGAGCTGTAAACATTACAGTAAAAAAAAAAAAAAAACAGAGCCATGGTCACACTGACCAGGATCTTGCAGAAGGATTTGTATTCCAGGTAGGTCAGGTGTTCGGCCAGTTCACAGGAGTCGAGGTGATCAAACAGCAGGGACATTTTCCTCTTTTTGGACACAGATGGGACACGCTGAGTCACCTGCCGCTTCCATTTATATGATGGCCTGAAAGGGGAGAGAAAGCACAGTTGTTCTCTTTTAAGGTCTTTTGGAACCACACCATAAAAAATTATATACGGATCCGTTTTATTGCCGCTGCAAAAGTTAGAGATAGCCTTTAAGGGCTGTTGGGGGGGAAAAAAAGGAAAAACAACCATGAGAAAATGATGATAGTACATTGTGTCTACAATATAAAAAGCCCTGAGAAACCTTACATTTATAGACTGAACTAAAACTCTCCAACTATTGCCGTCGAATTATTTTTAGAAGACTATTCCCTTCGCTTATTCGAGGTATTCTGGCACAGAAATCAAATGAGCTCCACAAATTCATTTCCTTGGAGCGATAAAAGAAGGCAGAGCCATATAGAAGTGGCATTTCTCAGAAAAGGACAGGTCACTGGCCCTGCATAGCACAGCTCAGCAATTTCAAATAACAGGCAATAAAAGGCTTGCTGACATAAACATCAGCAGATGGGGACACTCATTCAAACTGTCGACGGCACAGGCAGCATTCAGCGGCCTATTCACTCACACACTGTCCAAGTCAATGAGCTGACTCTGGCTCTCATTGCCCTCAGTGGTCAAGAGGTCTTTATAGTCTTTGATCTGGTCTGCCAGCTCCGGGTTCAGATTGAACTCTGCGGGAAACTCAGAAATCCAGTACCTGGAAGAAAGAATAAAGGGAGAGAGAGAGAGAGGAGCATGAGGGCATACATCGAGAGGACTGGGCTGTGGGCAACTCTTAGTGCAAGATGGCACCATAGCTTAAAACAGCATTATAGTTTTTATATTAGATGAAACAAAGCACCTAATTCAAGCACATGAAGAAGACCGTAGAAGAGAAACACTAGAAAGGATAAAAGGATAAATAAAAATGACACTTGGAAAGATCAAAGATCTCTTAGAAAAAGGCAATGAGACAAGCAGAAGTCAGAAAAGATGGTTTGTTACTTGACAAGGTGGCATATTTTTGTTCGGCGCTCGTCGGTGCAGCCCTCCTCTTGAGATCTGATACTGAAGTCAAGGTGCAATCGAGCTGCTTATTTTCATCCTCGCAACACTACAGCAAGTTCTTCAAAAATCTCATTTAGATTTCACAGGTTCAGAAGGGGAACAAAGTCTGGCTTTATTTTCGTTCCTCTGAAAACTCAGAGGTGAAGGATACTTGAGCACAAGCTTCTTGGCCAGGTCAGCTGAAGGGATATACCAAGGGTGCATCATGAGGAACATGCGGACCAAGGATGCATCCTTCAAAGTGCCCTTCTCATCTATAAGGGAAAAAAAAAGGGGAGTCACCTGTCATTAAGAAGGTACCTCAGCGTGCTCAATTTGTGCTTGTGTTTTGAATTCTGCTGCCTCGCTTTACAAACAGATGAATAATTCATATGAAAGAAATAATACTTTAATAACCAACCAAAGGCTTTGATGCAGGCTTCCACCAGCTCATCCACAGTGGCAGACTGTTCCGATAATATGGACTCCATCGTTTCTGTCCTCTCAGTTTTCTCCCTCGTTTACCTCTCTGTGGTTTGAATCTATTGGCTCTCACTGAACACAAAAGGAGATAAAAAGAAAGGCGAGTAATTATGAAGTAAACACAGGGGAAGCAAAACTTACTGTGGTTACAGCAACACACTTAAAATAGCTGTGCGGTTAGTTCTTCTATTCCCTGTTCGCTACTGCGGAGTTATTCTTTGACTCTTTGCTTTACATCTAGGGCAAATGTGATGGCGTTGGCAGTAAGTTAAGTGATATGTGCCTGTCATGATGGTTAAGTGTGGCCAAAACTCATTCATGGTGTCAAAGTGCAAAAATCTGCAATGCATTCTACCTTTTAATCGACCCAGTTTTCAAGGTTAACAGTTACATGTTTTGTTAATGTCTGGAATGCTACAACGTTTTTGCAGTATTGTTAGTGTTGTGTGTGGTGAAATGAGTTGGTGAATTGGGACTTTAGTTTACAGGGACCAGTTACAACAGTTAGTCTTAGTCTGGTCCTCACTGCTAAGTAAGTCTTTGCTAAGGCCGGACTTTAGAAGGATCTTGATGTCAGGACCAATCGAACATAATCCTAGTCTTAACTGCACCTATAGTGTGTTACTGAATATGAATAATTAGAATATCAACATACCCTAATTAGCAATCCAAAATGGCGGTACTGGATATAAACAGTAGTAAAACTGCAATCTTTTAATCCATACTGCCAATCCTGTATATTTTTAACTCCCTAAATAAGCCGTACACAGAAAACCAATCAGGCTCTATCCATGAATGTGTTTTTTTAAATGCATCCATCCATCCGCTTTAACTTATCCCTTTTCAGGCTCGCGGGGTTGGTGGCGCCTATCCCAGGTATCATAGGGGAAGAGGCGGGGTACACCCTGAACCAATCTGGTTCAGTTAACACACAAAGACAAACCACCATTCGCACTCACATTCAATCCAGCATCCACAGCTATGGGCAATTTATATTTTTCAATTAACCTATCCGCACTAACTGCATGCTTTTGAACTGTCGGAGGAAGCCGGAGTACCCATTGTTGCTTAACAGCAAGCACTGTGTTCCAAATTTGTGCGATTTGTAGCAAAGATAAAGGATTAAACAAAAAAAGAGAAGGCAATTTAATAGCAAGACTTCAGGGATTATACTCAGCTGCCAACACCATGACAACGAGTCATTATCTGTGAAGTCCGTTTAAAATCCTCAAACTTATCCATGAGCGAGCTTTTAGCCATTCATCTTGCAAACTGAAAATTGACAATAGCAGATTTCCTGCAACCAAGGGTGACTAAAGTTGACTAAAGCTTCATAGAGAATATTTTACATTTTGATACACTGGTGGCAAAATGCAGAAACAATCGGTGTTTGGACCCATGCGTGTAGTGTGTGATACGATTGTTGTTTTTTTAAAAAGATCTGATCAAAGCATCCAGTCAAAGAATAAGAACACAAAAACTGACACAGAGCAGTTGTTTTACTGTCATAAAACACAAACACACATGTCTATGTGAGGATTTGAGGAGTTTGCAGATTAAAATTCTACATAAATGTACAATCACTGTACTCTTTTTTGCAAAGACTGACTTAAATCATCTTACTTTCGATGCTCATTTTCAACTTCAGCGGGTCATCTTGACCTGGTTGGCTCATTAGATATTCATATAACAAGCAATTAAAGGTTTACCCAAGGATACAGTCCAGTGCAGACAGTCATCAAATGACTATTTACACTATTAGTAGATGACCAGCTCTACTTCATAAACTCAAGATGCCCAATTTTTCAAACACGATTGCATAAAAAAATGACCTTTTTAAAATTGTATTAGAAGTTCATATAAATATTTGCATTACCTCTTAGCCAGCTGTACAAATCACTGCTTCGGTAATAAATAGTTTTCAGACTGTGGCAATGCTAGTTTTGTATCAGTGAAGAATCAGATCTATAATACTGGCTGATTGTTTCGTCAAACTTAAATCCATTTCTACATTTACACACCTACTCTATGCTTTGTAACTGCACTTTGGAGTCAGCCATAATAAACAATTTTCACTGATGTGTGTGTGGCTTTTCTATCAGACAGACAGTAAGCCACAAGCACAATCAGCAGGAAACCACTATTTATCTTTTCTTGACATGCTGCAACGCCGTCTGCAGCAGGATATAAAAAGTTGTTCACATGTTCACTGGAAACAAGCTAAAAATGTGCATCTGTGCTTTTCTTGATTTGGTAAAGTCTGGCTGTAGGTAACCATGGTAACAACAACTTAATGACTAGTTACTTTTTAACAACACATACACATACCTGAGCACAAAATACCTTCAGTTGAAGAGCAAAAAAACGTTGTTGCGGTAACCCCACATTCTTTAGTGGTGTCTCGGTCATTAAAATGAACCATATTCCAGGTTATGACATCCGAATTTATCCATAGCCCCAAATCAAAACATTGACGGTACAGTGCAGTGGCAAAAGGATTTGCCCCCTTCCTGATTTCTTACTTTATTTCATATTTGTTTCAGATCATGAAAGAAAATTGTAATATTAAATAAAGATAGCCCAAGTTAATACAAAATGCTGGTGGACAAAACGCGCCAAACCTACCTGGCCCTGTGTGAAAAACCAGTTGCACCATCCTTGGCAGCAAGAACTCCAATCAAGCTTTTGTGATAACTGGCAAGGAGTCCTTCACGTCACTGTGGAGGAATTTTGGCCCACTTTTCTTTGCAGAATTGCTTTCATTCATCCTCATTGGAGAGTCTTCAAGCATCAAAAGCTTGTTTAAGGTCATTCTTTGACAGTTAAACTCTGACCAGGCCGAAATCTTTGTTTTGTTTTTGAGGCTTTGAGTCTTTGAGGCTTTAAGAGCTGGACTTGCAGATGTGTTTCGAATCACTGTCCAGCTTGAACTTTAAGGTACAAACTGATGGCCGGGCAGTCTCCTTCAGGATTTTCTTGTAGAGAGCAAAATTCATGGTCTTTCAGGTCATGAAGCGGCAGTGGACCATCACACTACCACTATGTCTAACTGTTGGTGTGATCTACCTTTTATGAAATGCTGTGTTATTTTTATGTCAGGTGGTTTTTCCCATAGATGCCATTTTCCCCATTTTATTTCTTATCGTTGAACACTGACCTTAACTGAAACAAGTGAGGCCTGTCGTTCTTTCGATGTACCTCTGGGTTCTGAAGTAATTTTGGTGAGCTGACCACTCCTGGGATAGTTCATCAGTGCTCCAAGGTTTCTCCATTTATGAATAATAGCTCTCATTAGAGTTTGCAGAACTCCCAAAGCCTTCAAAGTTTTATAACCCGTCCCAGACTGATGAAGTCAATGACTTTGTAAGGGCATGATCTGATATCTCTTAGCCTATTTTACTGTGTCAGACTCGACTCAATTCAATTGATATTATTTCTAAATGTAAAAGGATCTGGCTGTAATCAGGCCTGGGCGTGGCTAGTGAAACTCAACTCAGCCTCACAAAATATGTGATTAATCAGCGTAATTCATGATTTCATGATAAATATTTTTTTCACATAGGGCCAGGTAGGTTTGAATGGCTTTTTTTTTTCTCCCCTGGCTGAATGAAATTATAATTTTAAAAACATTTTATATTGACTCGGGTTAACTTTGTCTAATAGAAAAAAAAAACACTTTCATTATCTGAAACATAGGTGTGACCATTTTTTCACAACACTATAAGTGTAAAAGTGACACCAAGGTTAAGCTCAAGTAACAAAGTTAGGTAATAAAATCCCCAACGACACAATGGGCACTGCCGTAACTTTATTTTAATGTGGTGGCTCTGTGAGTGTGAGAAGGGTGTGATGTGTATGTGTATGTATCCATTGTGCCTGACACAATGAAGCCTTTCACTGCACCGTCTCTGCCGCAACGCGGTGGGTGGACACACTCAATTACAGGCTTCACGAGCTGTCTCAGCCACGCTCACTTCTGCAGGGATGGTGGGGGAAGCAAACATAGAGAAAGAGATAGAAGTATAATCCTCAACCGCAATTTAAATCATCACACTGACAGGGTGATCAGCCACGGCGCTGATCAGTAGGCGAGATTAAACATCTGATACGTCTTCATGGTCAGATGACAGGAAGATAAATGGCGAACAACTAAAAAGGGTTTTTTCTGTTACTGTAAATAGATATGAAAGTTTCAAGGTGGGTTGCTAAGGTCACCGCAGGAAGTAAAGCAGTGTTGCATGTGAGTGTGAAAACCTCAGCAAACAAACACCAAGACGGGTGGTGCCTAGCTCAGAAAAGGGAGCCTATGCTGCATCAGTATTGGCTCTCTGCATTGGCAATTACTTCTGCTCACATGTGATGAAGAGATCGAGAATAATTTGAAGTCAAATGTTTCCTCGCTGTACCAGATAAGGCTGCGATCATCTACATTTCAGCTCAGACGCCCTTGCCTGTGAAAAAAAAGGTGCATGTGTTTCACTTCTGCATTTTCAGAGTTTATTACAGAATCCTTAAAACCAAATGAGGACCTAAAACTACTTTCTCCTCCTGTGTGGGGCCCATCTCTCAGGGGCTAAACAAAAAAAGAAAGAGAGAAGCAGAGGTGTTTTGAAGTGGCACCAATGCTTTAGCGGAGTCTAGTCTGGCACCGCTGAACACCCTGTGCCCGTCTTTGATGATGATACTATCTTCCCATTCAAAGTGAATACACCATTCATCATCCTGCTGACAGGAGCGCTTTGCCACTACCCAGAGAACAATTTTCTCTAAGCCTTTATATGAATTAAGACTGATTTATCTTAAACGGGTTCCCTCCTCCTTTCTTTTCTAGACATTCTTTAAGTGTTTTTCCAACAGCGTCTTTCTAATACAGCCCCGATATCTGCAAAGCGGTGAATTGATTGTAAAGAAGCACACGCTGCGAGAGCTTTAGTGTCATCCTTGGTTGCCTGGTGACGAGGACCCGGCGCCATCGATCAGGCAGATTAAGGGGTGGATGGGGCTCAGCGGGGATAAAGGGAAGTTGACGGGTGCCTGGTCAATCCTGGCCATGCAGAATCTGCTGTGTGCTGCTGGTTTCACCGGGCAGTGAAAAAGGTCACATCCTCCGGCTAGGCGCAGTCAGACCCCCTTCGGACTGCTGCCTCTCTCGTTTTCAACATCACGGTCACAAAATAAAAGGCAAGCTGCTTTTCAGCTAATTCTCCACTTAAAAACCAGTGCTCTTGAAGTTTGACCCATAATAGTGAATTAAAGCGGACGTGTTATTGTTGCTACTGTTTAATAATTGATGACTCTTCTGTTGGACACATTTAAAAGCAGCTGGAATATACACAGTTAAAATAACAAGGTCAGCATAACTAATAATAACAAATACTGGTTTTATAGGATGTCAGTGAAAACTTAGATTCCAAATATTCTGCTGCTCAGATAAACAGTTTATAAGCTGACTTAAACTCTTAAAGCAGCAGAACTCTTAAAAGGAGCTAAAGTACAATATTTATTTTAATATTGACTTAATTAAACTAAAAATCCTAAATCATCATTTGGAATTTATTATTTATAATAATAATAATTATTCTCATATCAGTTTCAGTCACATCTATAAACCCATGACTGTGTTTAGGCCCTTCTTAAATGAACTCAGATTATGCTAAACGCGCACATTTTTTTTCAAGCTATCAACATTAGAAGGAAACTGAGAGCTTAACGCTTCATTGACTTTCCTGTCTTAAAGTACTGACTGATGATAAGGCGTTGACAAACAGACAATAATCGTGTCCATCGTCTTATCGACGTTCCCATAATGGACTCAATTCCACGCTGATAAATGCTACATGCTAATTCTCGATCATTGATTTAGTTCTATCTTCTCTCCTCGGCGTTTGGGAAAAAACAAGTTTGACTGGTGGTTTCGTGGAAGGCTATAAGAAAAGACATACAATTTTAACAGAATATTATCCTTTAGTCAAATTGTCAATACCATGGCAAGATTGAATGGGAAGTCTCAAGTTTTTCAAATACTTTTGGATTGATTACACCCACATTGTACATTTTGGGCCTCATATTTGTTTGCTTACACCTTTCGTCCCAACGTTCTTTAAGCAGACACACAACCTCAGCTCTACTTTGTGTTTGGCGTGAATTTATGAATATAAGCATGTGACATGCTGATCAAACATACTGAACGCATTATTAAATATTCAAGCACATTGTCATGCTGATGCTGCTCACCACTGTCAGTCTTGTATAAACCTCGGAATATGAAATAAATAAGTTGTATTCTTCTATTAAAACATTATAATATATAAGAGCTTTGAATTTAAGGCTACTGTGTAATAATTGTATTTTAATTTTACTTACTATTGTGTTGAAAAAAAAAGCAAAAACAAATATAAAACATAGTTTGATAGTCTGGTCACATACTTTATGAATTACTTAAATAGCTATCGTTTTTTAAAGAAGAAAAGAGAAGAGGCTGGATTTCCTATGAAACCTTTGATTATTGTCACTGCGCGTGCTTTTCCTCTTATCTGCCTCCTTTATACTTTTGCTGTTCCATTTTCCATTTTTGTGAACCACTTACTGGTGGGTAATGATGCTAAGACAGTTTTCCTTTCATCATATGCTATAGTTAGAAACCGTAACAGCATTACATTTAGATTTTCACTAACAAATCCGGCCATGTAAAATGTAACCTAACAGCAGGGACAGGCAGAAAACCTTTTCTGATGATATTAGCTTAAAAAAATGCATATTTATATTTGAATTACGAGATCACATCTTCCTCTTTTTGACAGACTGTAATAAGCATACGAAAGCCACTTCTTCATACGCACCACCCTTGTTTCTTGCTCTACATCCCCCAGTTGTAGTAAGGGTGTTGCATGATGGGACAGATATAGTACTTCAGAATAGCTCGTGGCAGGCGTCTATTTACAGACAGTAGGGTACTGAGAGCAGGAAGGGAAACATTTCCCTTTCCCTGGACACGCAGAATGCCACATCAGTGGGGGGGCACCGGCTGCAAACTGAGATTAGCAGCTACAGTTGCTCCTTAGGGAGGGAAGGGGTTGAAGCGGAGGGAGGAGAGGAGGAATGTTTGAATGGGTGATAAAGAGAGAGGCTGGGAGGCAGGAAGAGTGTGCTTCAGCTCAGTAAAACACAAAGAGATACTGTTGGCCGAAGGAGGAAAGAGATTAACTATAGAGGGTTAGTACTGACAAAAAACACAATAAGATATATGAAATTAAAGTGCAACTTGGAAATTTCTATAGGCAAATGGAAGCACTCCTACTAATGCCTCTCAAAAGACTGAGAAAAGCTGCACTACTTCGCAATCTTGAAATAACAGAGAGTAGAAAAGGAGAAAAATATGTAAATTTCCTCCTGCTGGAGTTGTGTGTTGTGTCCTTTAACAGATAAAGTCACACATCCTGCTCCACATCTGGCTCAAATTAATATCTCATATCTCCCATTTCTGACTTTAAATGAAAAGCATAATGCAGGAGACAGAGAGGGCATCATGGCTGATTTCACCACCACCCCCAAAATGCGACAATGCATCATCGTGTCAGATTGTTTTCACTGCTTTGTGTTCGAGCTTCCTGCTCAAACTCCGGTCCTTTACCAGATGTGAAAGTTTGCTTCACAACAAATACCGGAAGGGTGTGCTGCTATGTGTATATGAGATGTGGCAACTTCTTCTGCGTGTCCACACTTTTCTTTTTTTTTGCTATCTTATTACAAACTCGTACAGAGCAGGCATTGAGTAAGTGCTATGCATAATTTTTTTCACACACATTTCCTTCTATATTCTCAAGTTTTTCCTCACTCTGTCATTTATCTCTCTGACACACATAACTTCCTCTTCAAACCCACACTGCGTGATGAGTGATAGATGAGGCCACATGGCATATTGTGCGAAAGGCCCAATGTGATACATCATTTTATGAAGTTACGCATTTGGGTTTGTCTTTCACAGCGAACACCCAGGAGATTCCTGCCAACTGTCTATTAGCTTTTCAAAGCATGCCTCGGTCAGGGTTCGTGCTCTGGTGTTCTGCTGAAGTCAGGGATATCACTTCCTGTTGTTGCAAAGTGTTCCATCTCCACTGGACACATTTTAAATTAAAACGGAAATACATTCATTCATATATTTGCCAAGAGGAATTTTCTCTATTTGCATGTCTCCACAGTTAAAATGAGGATATTGCTGCCTACAGTTAGCTTACAACAGTTTAACTTTGCAGATTTTATGACCTTGAATGCAGCCTTTTTTTTTTCCTGATCAAAGACCTTCTGACTCTTCTATGAGAGTGAAACTTGCACATTTGCACTTTGTCACACTTTTATGTAAGTAAAATACAACACTATGTTTAAAGCAACCCCAAGAAACTACTTAGCATAAAGAACAAAACAAAGCCAAAGAGCTATCTTAACAGACGAGAACCTCTAAAACCAGTTAGCGTGTTTCCTTTGTGTATCACAGTCATGTAATCCACTGTTTGCCAGGCAAGGCTGTCCATCTTTATTCTAGGCTATGTAGCTGCGAGCTATATTTACCTTTCAGACAGAAAAATAAGCTTGTTGTTAAAGCCTTCTGCATATTTTTTACATGAGTTTAAAGTTAAACCCTAGACTAAAAGATATAACAGATGGGTGTAGTCACAATAATAACAGCGAGTGGTCATTGCATTAAAACCTCAACCTGGGTGTTTTTGCTGTCACTATCTTTTCACTACTGATAGGTAAAAAGTCATTAGCCAATAACCACATCCTGGATATCCTTTCTGACTCCGATAATAAGCTTAATTTGCAAAATAAACTTCATGAAATTTATGAACCTTGACTTGGAAGTCGTGACTGAGTCTATTGGGACAGAGTTTGGTGGTCACTGGATGTTAGTTTTGCATAGATTTGTAGACAGCCGAAAGTCTTGTTGTAAAAAAAGCAGTTGCCCCAAACTTAAGAAGCTTTCCTTCATAAATCTTATCTAACACAAAGACTAGATTGTAAACTTTGACCAACAGTCAGTAGTAACGTGTTACACTCATGTAAGAAATCAACCAAACAAAAGAAAACTGATAAGTATTTTTAAAGTCGCTTCACCTTCACAATATAAATCTCAGCTACTTGTATTGCCCAAAGGTGCTGTTTTCCACCCTTGACTCAGAAACAAGGAGGCATAGCTGTGCAGCTGCAGTGAAAAACTGCTTCTGGTTAGGGCCACATACCAAGTGATGCGCCATGTTTTAATTCTCACAAACTCCGATCTTCGAAGAAATGCCTGCGGTTTGCAGAATGAGGCACAAACTGCAGTTCTGGAGGCCAATTTGTTCTGTTCGCTGTGTTTATCTGCTTCATTTCCTCCTGCCTGTCAGAGATGTGCTCACTGAGCTGCACAGTGGTTTTATACAACAGTCATTTTGAGCTAGTTGTGAATGCTGGGAGTTTCACATTCAAACAGCCACCCTCCTTTTTACCCCCGCAGGCTTTTTAACAGCCCTGGCTAGTTCCTGTTTATGTATTCCTCCCTAAAACAGCACACATCCATGAGCACACCACAAAGCCCTCAATTTCCTGTAGTCATAACACACCAAATATTATGCACATTCGGATAAAAAGCTTGACAGATTACAGACTGTAAACGGAATGAGTGGGGAAAACAAAGGTAGAGGCTGTTTGATAGCAGATGTGGGATAACAGCCACTTTCGATTCCGTTTCTGAAACTGAGGCACGCCTAACACCTGTTCGGTGCAGAGCGACCCCACTCAGCCCAAACCTTGAATCATTTTCATATTGTAACCACCTGCTAATTTGTCTAGTAATCACTAGCTTTGGATTTGCCCACAGATGCCTCTCACCCTATCTGATTGAATTCAAAGCCTCAGCTTGATTTATAGCTCTTCAGGTCTGACACTTTCCCACCCCCGCTACCTTCCCCTCCTACAGAATGTCTCCCTCTCCTCTGCTGCTGCCTCGCTTTCCTGTGCTCCTGCCATACATTTAAATGTGAGAAGCAGACAAACTGAGATTTTACAGAGTACGTGGCCTCTGCTGCGAGCCGAAGAGTTGAGTAGGGGAGCAGGGGAACCAAAATATCCGCTTAATTATTTGCAGACCATTTGCAAAACTGTCTGTGAAGGCTGATACATAATTAGAAGTAACCCTGTTCACATCTACTCACAATTAGATCCCTAGTTGTCACAATTTTGGGATCGCTGTTGTTCTGCCAAGTTAGTAGGAGTGGTACCAAGTCTGATTCCAGCTCTGCCTACGTCGCTTGCCTTTAAAATCTTCTTTCAGTTAAAAGCATCACTGAACAAACAGCTAAAAAAAAAAACACTTCAACATTCAGGCGGCCTCTGTGGTGGTAATTAAGAAGGATTAAATTGGATTAGCTAATAAAAAGCAAACTCGAGAAAGTAGAGGACAGAGAGAGCACTGGACCATCCATCCCGGTGATGGCAAATATCCAGTGCACGTGTCTGAGCTGCTGCTCATTGTCTGCTCTCTGTAATTATTTTCTTCTCTGTTTGATTTTCCTCTCATGCACACAGATTTTTGTTCCCTTTATCCTTGCTACCCCCCTCTTTCTGTTTTAGTTCTTGCCTTCCTCAACTCACCATCCCTCTCTCCCTAATTTGTTGCTGTTGGTCCTTTGGCATAAAGCAGCAAAGCTTTTTACAATACAACCAATTATAGCTGGCTTTCCTGATAAGTGCAACAGCACTGCAGGTTGAGGTGGAAGGAGGCAGCTGGAAGTGATGCTAAATATCAAGGGTGTCTGCTCCGCAGGCCAGAAGTAATTGCACTGCAGCAGCAGAGGAGAAGACGAAAGAATAGAGATGCAGAGATTTCCTGTTTTAATCTCTTCCACTCAGTTTTTTCAAAACTCGTTTTTTTTTTTTTTTTGGAAGCACTTTAATCCTTGAAATCCCGTTTTTTTAAAGCGCTTTACCTTTCAAGTCAAGCACCGCTTTCAGTGGTTGTGTACATGAGATCACAGAGGCCATGGGTGACTTTGAGGTGACTGATGATCAAATGAGCCAGCACGTGACAAAATGGACTTTTTTTACTATTGATTTGTCGGTTGCTGACAGAAGTGTGTAAGTGGGAGTTGCACACATGTCGGTTGATGCTGAATGTCTGCCTCATTTGCATTCTCTGAAACAGCTGCTAATCTGGATGAGCAAGTGCACAAAAGCAGGCTTGTCCAATATTCAAAATAGCAGCGGGAGCTGCATCAGCAACGTGTAGCTCCGGCCAAATGAGCTACACAGTGAAAACACTACAGTGACTTCTCTGTTTTTGCCTCTCGCACGCAGCAAAACCACATGAGTAGGGATTCCAGCTTACAAGTGAAATCCCACGGCTCTGACACAAAAACACGGGTGGATAAAGCTGGGGTGAACTTGGCGAAGACGCCGCAGTGTGAGTAAGCATCCACACACTCCGAGATGCCTCCTAATCCCTGTTGCTCTGCACGCATTGGCACGAAATCATCTTGAATCATTACATTTAAGACAGCTGCAGACTGCATAAGAAAATAAGTAATGAAGAGGTTGACTGAAGGCTGGGCAAGCTACACCTGACCTGTCACTCTTTTGACTCACCACTCAGGCCTGCTGAATCACAATCAGCTGGGATGTGGCCTAGAGTGTTGCACTACAGAGGTAAATTCCTTTCAATGCAAACCTGCAAACCGCTGGTTTAGTAGCAGAGCTGCCAGTATTCGTGAGACACTTAGCACGTGTGCAATATACAGGACACCTCATTGTGCTGTCAGCTCTGAAAGATGCATAAGGTTTGAATAAAAGAACTCAGCTGGAGCTTTTGCATCTTAAGCTGTAACTGTGCATGCCAGCAGACCTCTGTTAACCATCATTCTCATGCCAGCTAAATCAGGACGAAGATTTTAGATTTTATTAATCGGCGTCCCTATACCCCCACCCCACCAACCGCCAGTGTAGCTGCAGCTCTGAGCATCTCAGTTTTATATTGTGGTTATAGAGAGTCTATTAATAATCACAAAGATAATGCATTTCTTCATTCATTCTTACACACAGCCACCACCACTGGTTGTTTGCAAGCTAGAAATGCACAAACACGCACGCACACAGGCAGTCACACACTGAGCCCTGTGAATAGCACCATCACTGTCTGAACAGTGTTCAACAGGTAGCTGTATCTGCAGCTGCAAGTCTGAGCCCAGCAGCCTTAAGTTCACCTCTTTTATTTTTTATTTTCCCAGCACAAGTGCAGAGAGCGCACTCGTGGCTCCCCATAATGAATCGACGTAAAATTATCAGACCATGCAGTTGTTGATGGTGCAATCAGGCATGCCCATGCGCGATCTCACTATTGCAAAACAAGTATCAATTGCACACATGGATTAGTCAGCCTGTCGAGGTTGTGAAAGGTTGACAACAGAACCAGAAACGGACGTGTAACGTTTCACGCTGGCAGATTTCTTCAAGAAATAGGTTGAGATCCATCTTGCAAATTAAAAAGAAAAAAAGTGGCATCAGTGTTGTGGTAACAAGTAAGTTGTAGATTTCTTACCTTTAGAGTTTGAAGCGTCCCATGTTCTGAGAGGAGAGGCTGGAGTAACAGTTGTGGAGTGAGCTCTGAGATGGGAAGCGTTACATCACCGTAACACTGTGGAACTCCCAAAGTCTGTTCGGCGACAGAGTGTTAGAGTCGGCAAAGATGGGAGCCCGCAAGAAGTCATCAGATGATAAACAGCTCGGGTCTGACCTCAGGGGGTTAATTCCGCTGGCGTAAACGGGCCATGCGGCTGTCTCCAAGTTCTCTCCTGGCGCACTCGGTAGCAAGTTGTGGATGTGATGCGTGTTGGTGCAGCGGAGGCAGCTGAGCTCAGTTATCTGCTCGCAGCTGGAACGCGAGCGTTCTAGTGTTCCAGCTGTGCAGCTCACAAACACACTGCAGAGCCACAGTCCCGCCTATTGGTAGTATCACTGCAACACCGCCACAGCCTGTCTACGGGGCTTTTCATCATCCGGTCGCTTTCCTGCGAGATCGAGGCGTCCTATCAGCCGGGATTTATTTATCACATGTCTCAAGAAAAATGTAAATGTTTTGGCGAGTGCATGCTGTTTAGCAAATTATATGTGATGTAGCTGTTTTGTTTTGTTTTTTGCCCTAAATAAGAGTCAGTAGGTGGAGCTGTGTGGAGGGGAAATCACAACTTAATCATTTTTATTTTAAATATATCTAATAAAAATATTTGTTCCACTATATAAAAAGTATGCGACATTTTTGTTTATGCGTCGAAAGGTCAAAAGTCTTCCCACAGATCCTATATGATATTTATTAATTTATACATAAATGTATTCATTTAATTATTTATTTCAGCCACATTCCTACAGACCAGCTACCTGTTGCTATAGCTCACGGTTCTGACCCTTCATTACGTCACGTGTTGCATTCAGGTCGCGCAAGAATGAGTAAAAACAACAAGGACAACGTAAATACTAAAAAATAGTATTTTGCTGAAGTAATGTAGGCACAGCGACCAAAACATTGTTTATTTGATTAGATTTATTTGGTAATATTGATATAATTTTCGTTTTGTTTTGTTTTCTTCTTACAAATAGAACAAGAATGTGTTAAATAAATCATACCACGCATTTTCGTATTTTGGTGTTAAGTCTAACCTATTTTTATCATGATGGGGTTTTACAGCTCAAGCTTCATATAATGCAACAAATATCATAAGCTCTGGGGCACAAGTTTGATGTTTCCGGAAACTTTGAAAGCAGCATTTTATGCTCCCGCCCCACCAGGAAGACGCGGAGAACAACAACGAACCATAGGTGCGCTTAAAAAAAGAAAATTCATAAATTTTACATTAAAAGAAAAGAGATAAATACTTCGAGGTTAGCCACACTTAACCGAGGTTTCTAATTACAAATGTGTGCTTATTAGCTGTAGGCTGGAATATACTGAATAGTGCAAAAATTACTTTCTGTGGTTGGGTTTTATTCAAATAGTAGAAATTCACTGTTTGGTGTGTTTAAATAACATACGTAAAAGTATATCACATATATAAGAGGCTAAAGACGTCGCTTAGATGAGTGACGAAATGTTTCTCCCACTGAAAACATTACGTCCAGATGACTGAGCATGCGTCAACACAACACACGTAATTTAAGTTCGGTGAATATTGTATGTTTTATAGTTCTTTCATCTGAACGGTAACATGTAACTTCATAAGCCAAAAATAAATTCGACAGTGATGTTTTATATAGTTAGAAATCTGACATATTATTGAAGAATTTCAGTATATTCTCACTTAACCAAACTTAGGTCCGTGTACATTCATTATTACGTGTTATAAGCAACTTGTATAAAATTAACTGGATAAAATTGTATAAAATTAACTGGATTGGGAGGCTTTGAAAAGTCCATATTTAGTCCCCTTTTAAAAGTCATTTAAACAAGTTCATTCGAGAGTTATTTCATTACTTGTTTTGTTAATTTATTTGTTTGTTTTTAAAATTTTTATTGTAATGTTAATGTTTTGAAATGTTACACACGGGCCGGATGTGGAGCCGCTCTTTCTCAACAATATTCCAACAGTATCGTCATTTCATGGAATTTCCCTCTCTTGGATCACTCTCTTACGGGAACAGGGGTGAAGAGGCCAAGAGAGAAGGAAACTTTTCCCTTTTCGACAACAGCTAACTGCGTCTGTTCACCACAATGGACAGTCGAGAGGTGGGAGATTTACTGGACGAGTGCCTCGGGGCAGCAAAAGCAGCAGGTCGGCAGTCCACCGGGGTGTCCGAGGCAGAGGGGCTAAACTACCGCAGCTGCAGAGGTCAGACACAAGATGGTGCTGTTTAGTGTTTTTTGAGCATGTGAGATACTCAGATTTGGGTCAGGAGCAAAGGTGAGGCGGAATTATGCTTGCATATGAGCTGTACAGCTCCGTGGCTTCCATAGCATGAATTTGACACTTTGTTATGTTAAGTCTGTGTCTTTAACTAATGTGGGCCGGTGTCTTGCATCTTACAGGCTCAACACACACATACTGTTACATGTTAAGAGACAGAAACATCCTCCGTTTCACATAAATTATGCTATTGCTGATTTTAGAATCTTAGAACTAAAACTCTCCAAAGCGGCTTAAACTAAGTCTAAGTAAATTAAGTTTTCCTTTCGGGAACTTCCTGTTATTTGCTCAAACAGCAGTACATTTCTAAACAGCAATCCATCCAGCTTTTCCTTGTGTTGCATTGATGTGAATCTTTCATGCTTTTTTGTATATACTTACATTTTTTTATATATACTTATATTTTTATATAATTTTTTTGGTAGATGCTAATATTAACATGGTCAAAATTTCAAATAAACAGGTCAGTTTATGTACTAGTAATCCCTTTGTAGCTGGAATCTAGTCACTTTTAGTAAAGATACTCTTTTGTGAATACATTTTTAAAACAACAGTGTATCTTAAGCCCATTATTGTTTGCTCAGCTGGTTTTTATTTCCTGTAGACTCGCTGTGTGCCGAACTGACCTCCCTCCTGCAGGAAGCCATGGACATGAAATGGCCTTTTGCACCAGAGAAGTGGCAGTATAAGCAGTCTGTCAGCGCCACTGACAAAACCAACCTCAATGACCTCATCGGCAAGCACTTGTCTCAGCTACTGGTAATAATTAAATAATTACCTATTCAGCTCAGCACCATGTGGTGTCATTGCAAATAAAAACATAAGCACATTCCCAAATGTTGTGTTTACTGTGTCCGCCAGGATCTCCTGAAGGCCTGCATCAGGGCTGAGGAGGCACATTGTGCGCTGGCAGTTGTCTTCTTAGTGGACCGTTATCTCTACTGGACTGATGATTCGAGCCGTCTGCTGAAGATTGCCAAGCTTCTCCACAGACGCTACCCCGAGACCCCCATAGCCCCCCAGCTGGTCATACGGCAGGCCAGAGTCTATTTTAACTCGGGTACAAGTGCAGTGACAGATTGGGATTGATGCTATTTAAGTATTTCTTGTCTTCTCATCTCTGTGTGATATCAGTGATATATCTAATATGGTATTTTCAGCTACAACGTGTGCACAGAAGCTCCACCCACCTGCTGTTCAAATCTTTTGTCTGCAGGGGGGGCAACAGATCGGTTTGGCGTGCAGTGAGGGGTAAAAAGATGGACTAAAACAAAATAAGAATAAAAAATTTTTAAACGTGAATCAAAGCCGTTCTTGGAGAGTGAAATAATAGCAATTTGGAGCTGGAAACAGCTATATAAGTCCTGTTTGATACATGTTAGATGAGCAGCGCTAATTATTTTTTTGAGAAATTATAGCGATTGACGTAAACTCGTAACCTAGAAATTGCACATGAACGCCTCGCACTCTTTAGTTATTTTTGTCACATTTCATTAAAGGGTTATTTTGCCCCACAGGGAAACTGCAGAAGGCAGAGTACATCCTGAGCAGCCTGATTAACAACAGCGGGACGACAGGTAGTTTCCTGTCTGTTCCTTTTCACGGACATTTATTGGAGAATAAACTGATTCCACAAAGTAAACAAATAATGTGCCTTTTAATTTTATGTGCAGGTCGTTGGATATACTGCTCTGAAAGTGACCAGCTACTCGTGCAGGCTGTGAGTGTTCAAGTGCGTGGCACGATTTTGCAAAAGCTGGGTAAGATCACTTTCGTGGAGTGAAAGAGTATCAACATTGTTTTGTGATATTTCTTTTTAATAGACTTTGTGTTCTGTTTTAGGCCTGTGGTTAGAGGCTGCAGAGCTAATATGGGCTTCCTTGGTTGGGTACTACTCACTTCCTCAACCTGACAAAAAGGTACCACAGACAATACTATCAGTTGATTGCCATGGTTGCCAAACTTTGAGGTTTAAATCAGGGATGTCAAACTCATTTGACATTATAGGCCACATACAGCTCACTTGATCTTAAAGGAGCCAGAGGAGTGACACTCTGCTTTCTGTCAGTTTAAAGAAGTTTAAGCACACCTTTCATCCTTGTTATGTTTTAATATCAGCAAAAGAAGTGTAACTTCTATATAATGAAGAAATGCTGCTGTGTGCTTTAATTGTAAGAAATAAAACTACAGAAAATAATCTGTTACATTGGACAGACTTTCCTGTAATTAAAACACTAAAATTATCTCTTAATTGACCGAATGTGCTTTGTTTTTCTTTTTGCTCTGAACACACTGTAAAAATAATGCATTTCTATAGTGGATAGTGATCGTGTTATTTAAATGTTTATCGGGTATTTGTTTTACTATGGTATTGTATAAATGGCCATGATGGAGGCTTTTCTTTAGGAAAAGCTTTAAAATCTATAAAAATACATTGAAAAGTCTAAAATTTGTGTCCTCCTTTACATTTTCCTAAGCCATATAGTAGACCAGATTGAAGTCCTGATTATGTTTAATGTTTGACTATCCTGGTACAGATCTTAGTCGGCCCAGTTTACACACCGTGATAAACCTCTGACCTGCAACTCTGTTTATTTTATAGGGCATTGGAACTTCCCTTGGTATACTAGCCAATATATTGGTGTCTATGAATAATGAGGACTTCCATGCCTTCAGGACTAATCCAGATATTGATTTTGTAAGCCCGCCTGACATATCTGCGTTCGTTATTCGATTTTTGTAGTTTTTCTCCACTGTGTTATTTATTCTGTCCATTTTTTCAGACATTACTTGGGGACGGAAATCATCGTCTTCTCTCAGCAGCCCAAGCAGCTAAAATGGCAGTGGTATACAGTCAGTATACTTCACTGTATGTTTTGACCAATGCGGTAAGTTACTTCTACTGAACAATCTCTGTCTACTTGTCTGCAACTGACCTTTAGAGTTCTAGTTTATCGGCATAGATAAATGATGCAGATACCGGTAACTGAAACTTCCCTAGCATGCCTAATTTGAACAAAGTTTTATTTCCTGCAGTGACAGAGAATCCTTATAGTCCAGCAAAGGTTCTATGTCTAAGGTAGTAGTTATCAGACAATCCTTCACTGAATGTCTTTGCTGTTAAAATTGATAAAATGGAAATTTTCCTTCCTGCAGACATATTGATTTTTTTTTACTCTGTCTAATTAGAACTCCAGTCAGGCATGCATTTGATACTGCTGACTGATTTAAAAATCGAAAATGTCTGCAAATAACTGCTGTCAAATTTATAAACACAAACCAGGCAAAATGTTGCAGTTGATCTGAGTCAGTCTGCTCTGATGAGTGCAACTTGCCCGTGACACGTTTCAGCAACAGTGGACTCAACTCAGCTGCTTCTGTTCTGGTTTTATGGTAAATGGTAAATGGTAAATGGACTGATTCTTATAAAGCACTTTTCTGCTCTCTCGGAGCACTCAAAGCACTTTATACAACTTGTGCATTCACTCAATCATACCCATTCACACCAGCACTTTATCTAAGGTTTTTAGCGCTTTTATCCAACATTCACTCACACTCACACTCCGATGGATGCATCGGAGGGCAACATGGGGTTAGTGTCTTGCCCAAAGATATTTGGCATGCAGACAGGTCACCTACTCAACCTTCCGGTGAATAGGTGACCCGCTCTAACACCTGAGCTACAGCCACCCACAGCTAGCCATCATGGTGATATTGGTTGCAGATCACCTATGTCAATTTGCAGTTAATCGGCTATCCTGCAGCAACTAAGTCATTATTTTTGGAGGATTTCTGTGAGGTTCTGGTTGCACTCTCACTAAATGTTCAGTAGTTACTGCAAACTTCTGATTAACATGAATTTCTGTACTGAGGTTGAAATTCATTGCAAACCATGGCACGTGTTTGCAATAATCTTGGTTGTGTTGTGGTCTTCAACTACTGTTTTCTCTAGCGTAACTGTAGCATTAGACAAATTATCCCTTTAAATGCTCCTTCAAAAAAAATAATTTTTAAAATGTTAATAAATTAGCTTCTTAACAATCCTTAAAGCCTGTATTTAAGACAGTGATAGTTTTTGTTTTTGCAAAACTAAATGCTGATTTTGAATTCAGTACCACAGTATAACCGGCTCATGTTCACTACAGTGGTTCATCAGCTTGTCTTTCAACAGTAACTGTGTTTGGGACCAAAAAGTGTTGGAGGGTAAATAGTCTTGTTGCTTGATAAAGCATTTCACTTGATCAGCAAGCCGGAGCCACCTTTGCCATATTTTGTGTTTCATAACATGTCAGGTGATTCTATTCGGGTCAGGATTCTCAGCATGCCAGTTAGGCAGCCACAGTCTTCACTGTGCTGCTGACACACCTGCAGAACGTGGTCTGGCCTTTTCCCTCTGAAATAGGCGAGTCCTTCCTAAATAGTAATGTGTTGCTCCAAAACCAAAACTATATTGTTTCATATATGTCTGTTTCCGTATTCTTCTACTGATAAAAACCATGATATTTAAAAAACTAAATATTTTTATGTGGTTTTGTATAGTTACTTCACTTTCCAACACTTGTATTTTGAGTTTAATTAATTTGCCAAAACAAAGCATTCAGTAAAAAACGAGTTAGAGATGAATTTGACTAATGCTTCTTAATTTGTAATTGTGCTTTTAAGCAATGATAATAACAGAGAAAAAAATCATTGCGTTGTATAGCGTCCAGATGACAGGCTGGATGGTTCCTTTTCAGTTTAGCCCACAGGATGCAAATTTTAATTAGTCAGTCAGACCGCAGGAAGGTTTTCCCCTTTGCCTCAGTCCCAGAGGTAAGATTGGATCCTGATTTTCAAGCATAGTTCCTTAACCCAGACAATGGTTTCTGCTAATGTTTGCAAGCCTAAAGATCACAATCATTCACTTTTTTATTGACCTTTTTTGAATTTCATCATTTCGTCATGTCTTGCTATGATATTTTCAGGTAAATTAAGGGTTTAAATGATTTATCTACTGTTGCATTTTGAGTTTTCATACGGTGACCCAACTTTTTTGGGGATATACAGCACTGCGCAAATCTCTGAAGCCACCCCTCATTTCTTTATGTTTTACTATGAAAATAGGAAACGTGCAGTGAATTATTTAAGCATGTGTAAACATACATGACAATACAGTACAGTAAGCGAAAACAGTTTGTAGAATTCCACATTTATTCTTCAACACAGCCTGCACGCAGCTTTCTTCTAATTTGTTTAAGGAGTTTTCGGGGACAGTTCTTCAGCGTTCTTAAAGGACGTTCTAAAGCTCGTCTTTGGATGCTGGATGGCTTTTGTTCCACTGACCCTACAGTTTTTCAGTAATGTTGAGGTTTGTAATCCATTATTTTGATAAGATCCCCAACACCACTGGGTTAAAAGCAGCCCCAGTGACAGAGCCTCGACGGTGTTTTACAGATGGCTGTAGACCCTCAGTGTTGTACCTCTCTCCTGACCTCCTCTGTACAAACTGATGACAATTTGAACCAAAGATTTCAAATTTGGATTTGTCACTCTGGTCGCCACTGATTTTCAGTGCAGTTTGTGCATTATTTCCATTCTTATTCCATTTCCATGTTTGATGAGCAAACAGTAGCTGGATCGTCTGGTGGGCTAGATGCATCCATCAGCTTCTGTGTCAACTTTTTGCTCGAATTTTTTATTTTATTTTTTTTGTATTTCTTAAAGATATGACTTTCAGAAAAAGTTCGTCCATTGTAGATAATTTTTTGGGCCTGAGACTTTTTCTCTCTTCTCCTCCAATTCTCATTTTTAATGAGACATTGCACACCATGGCACGATATGCCAAGTCAAATAATAATATATGCCTGTCAAGCTGTGTTATCTTTGGCCTTTTTTGCAGAATTAACTAAAGAAATGGGAACAAATTAAATGTTTTTGTGACAGACTGCGAATAACAAAGTGCCTAAAGATACAAAATTATTTCTATGCTAATGTTTCTGTTATGCTGGTACGTGCATTGAGTTAGGTTCTTCTGCATGCTTGAATACAGTCATGTACAAGAACTGCACTGAAAATGAGTGAAAAAGCAGCCAGTGTCCAAAGAAAAAGTCACGCCTGCTTAAAAGCAAAATATAATTAAATGAGGCCTGGCTCAAGACTTTTGCACAGAATTGTAGGATTGGTAACTAAATCTTTGCTGTGGTTATGTAATTGTACCTCTGTTTGTGTTTTTCTTAGACAACCCGAGGTACCTGCTTGCTATCATACAGTTTCTCTGTGGAGTGCCCAGATTCTCAAAGACAGTCATTTCTCCAGCAGGCTCAAGAAGCATTTACAATCGGCCTCCTCACCAGAGCAGAGGGTGATCTGGTAACCAGCAAGCAGGAGCTTCATACCTTTCTCAAAGCTGCCTATTCCCTCACTGTCACTCACAAGTGGCTTGGAACTCCTGCGGAGGTTGTGGCACAGGCAGTTCAAGCTTGTCAAAATGCTTTATCTAGTTTTTACAGTTATTGCCACGCTGGTACCCAAGAGAAAGACAGCCTCTGCACTGACATCATGCACCTGGTCACCCAAGTCAAGTTGCTGCTCCGAGTGGAGCCTTTCCTTAATTCAGACAAGGGGTCTTTTATTCCCGATAGCTACAGAAATGTCAAAGACGCCTCTGTAAATTTTACTCCTGCAGGTTTCGCTAAGCTAATGAGGAGGTTCCAAAAGTATCACGAGTCACTGTGTGAGACGACTAACACACATTGTAGGGATGCCAAAGATGAGACAGAGATGGACAGAGGAAAGCCGTGTATAACAGCGCTTTGGACAACCACTGGCACACTCAACACAGAGGCTCAAGGAGGCTCGCATTCATCCAGTATGCATATGTCTCAAAAGCCTGAAAGCACAGATATTCTTGGCTCTTCATGGCAGGAAGTGTCCTTAAAAAGTTCAGGCTCTGATTGGCCCAGCAGCAGTTATACAGGAAGCAGTGCTATTGGACATAGAGAGGGAGTGACCAATCAGAGCTGTCTACCCACAGAAGTTGATGAAGAAAGGTCAGACGGCAAGTCACGGTCTCCCGGTGAAAACAAGAAGCAGAGCTTACAGGGTTGTAACTCTGGTGTCAGTTCTGCAGTGCTTGCCACTTCCTCCTCCAACATGAACTCTGATTCAGAAAACTTTGAGATGATAAAAGCTGAAATGGAAATGCTGACCACTGAAGAGGACGTGATGTCTGATGCTGCTGAGGCAACAGCTGAAGGAGTAGTGCAGTCTTTATCCCAGCTAGCTATAACATCCTCTTGCTCCCTTGGGGACAGTTTCGGTTCCCAGTCATCATGGGAAAAACTTTCCGCTGACCTGAATTCTTCCACGTACAGGAAACCAGAACCAAGTAGTATTTCCAAAGCAGGAACCTTCCAAAACAGCGATTCACCAGATTCAGATGGGAGCTTCTTCATTTGCGAAACGGTCGATTTTGAAGCCAATGATTCTCCTTCTGATCACATGAGCAACAACCAAAATATACGTGCTTTGTCAAGACCACAACCAATCAAAAGCCCCAAAGTTTACCAAAATGCACAAACTGAAGTACAACCTGCGATCAAAAGCACTTTAGAAATGCAAAAAAATCCATCTCAAGCTGTCACAGAACAGTCACCTGTCACTGAAACCTCTACAAAGAGTTCATTTGGAATCCTGGACGTGAACCAAAGTTGGTGTGAACAAGCTGCGGTGGAGAATGTGCTCCAGAAGAAGAACTCCATGTGCTACAGCTGCCTAGAACAAAGCACTGCAGCTGATGCTGTCCCTATGAAACCATTCTTCTTGTCACAATGGGATTACCAAGCCCTTCTGGCTGGTGTTTGCAATGATTGTCTGCTGAAGAGGTTGCACAATGATGATAAAAAATTCAAGTTCGAGCAGTACAGAAGTGCCCACAGTAAGTTTAAATTCCTGCTATTCCTTTGTCACCATCAGTACTTTCTTTCAGCTACAAAGGAACAATGGCTCTGGGGTGTCAGCATCATTCTGTCACTCCAGATAAAAATATCTTAAATATGAAATATATTATTTATGATCAAGCGTCGGATGGATTACCGTGAAAGTTTAAACACTCACATTCCTCCGCTCCCAAACGATATGCTCTGCTGTCACTTTCCCTGTAGTGACACCATGATGTTCACGTTTGCTGTTTTGAGTGAGCTGTCTCAACAGCGACTGGATGGGTTCCAGCAGAGTTTGGCACGGATGCTTATGTTCAGCACTGGTGATATTTCCATCGCTTTGATTTCATTTTGGACCATTTTTTTCCAGCTCCCCTTTTAAATTTATACTTGGAATCTGATTTTTGCGTGATTCAGATTTATGACATTCATTATTTTCTTTCTACACTGGGCTTTGCTGCTGCGCTTCATTTCATACATAGCCGTTCTGACTCCTTTAAGCCTCCTTCACTTCCTTTTGATTAGCTGCTCTCTTATAAATAGGAGGTTTAAAACCATATAAGTAGGGCTTCTGTGCTCACACCCAGATCTACTGCATGTGCTATGTATGTCATACAGATCTGGCTATATAAGAAGCAGACCATTTGCCACCTTCACAGATGGCTTTGGTTTCTTATTCAGTGGGCTACATTCATCCATTTTCTTCTGTTTACCTGGGGCCAGGTTGCAGGGGCAGCAGCCTAAGCAGAGAAGCCCAGACCTTCCTCTCTCTAACCACCTCCTCTACCTTATCCAGGGGAACATGGAGGTGTTCCCAAAAGATATAATCTCTCCATTGTGTCCTGGGTCTGCCCCTCCCTTGGGTCTCCTCACGGAACATGCCCAGAAGACCTCACCTAGGAGATGTCAAGGAGGCATCCTTTCAGGTGTCCAAAGCACCTCAGCTGGCTCCTTTCGATGTGGAGGAGTAGCGGCTTTAATCAGAGCCTCTCCTGAATGACTGAGCTCCTCAGCCTATCTCTAAGGGAGAGGCCAGCCAAGCTTCAAAGAAAGCTTGTTTCCGCCGCTTGTATCCCCCGATCTTGTTCGTTCCGTGTCTACCCAGAGCTCGTGACAACAGGTCTGCATCCCCATTTAAAGGACCGAGATGATCATTTTTTTCACGAAAATCAGCACAAATGGGTTCAGCAGGCTGGTAGCTTTTATTTATCAACCCCAGACTTGTCTTACAGAACGAAAAAGCTCGTAATTTTCTGTTGATCTCTATCTAGGTGCTCTCCATTTAAAGTTCTCCAAGGCCACTGGACTGTGGACAGCCACGGAAACTTGTGTTTACATCGGCGACTCAATGGGGATGGTTGGTGCGCAGAGAACAACAATACGGGTGCAGTTTTTACACCAGGAGGAGCGGCTGAGCAGGTATGGTAGCTACACAATCTTGGTTCACCCTAAATATAGTGACTTGAAGTCTCATCTTTTTCCTTTATTTGTCCTTAGTTATGTAGGGAAAGAGTATTTGAAGCCGAAGCAGATCGAGTTTCACCTGAAAGATGTGGAGCGACAGATGACAGCCCAGTACTATGTGACCGAATTCAACAAAAGTCTCTACGACAAAGAAGTTATGGCTCAGATCTTCTTTATTCCGTCAGAAGCCTTGTTGGTGAGGGACTGCTGGTGAAAAAAACCCCACTTATTTAAAGGAATTAGAGATAACAAATGTTGCATTTAAAGTGCTTAAGTTGTAAAAACAGCTTTAATGTAAGCCCACATCCAGAGTGTGGTACAGCCTGCAGCAGGATGAAATGCAGTACTTTCAGTTTAGAGCTAGAAATCGTTTTTTTGTGATAGTAGTCGAGCCTTTATTTTGTTGGTTGTTAGTCCAGGAGGTGCTATGATCTGCAAATGTTTAAAATTCAATTCTGTGTGGAAACTATGGATTGATTTGGGCCAAAGACGGAGAACCTTTATCATTATTGACTGAGTGTAAACCAGACTGTATACTGCCATTTATCATTATAAATACAATATAATATTACAGCAATGTGTGTGCTGCGAGGCAATCACAAACCCAAAAGACACAGAGAGCCAATGGATTACTGAGATTAGTGATATTCAAATACAAAGTTGTTTGTTTTTTTTAGCGTTTTTAGCGATATTGTTAATACCAATAGAATCCAAACAGTCTTCAAATGTTACAAAATATCTGTCTTGTTTTCTGGTGATCAGATTTTGGATGGAGATGAGATTGTGGGCTGTGTAACCGTGGAGCCCTACATGCTTGGAAACTTTGTCAAACTGACCAACAACACTAAAAAGATAGAGAAGATGTTCCATGCTACAGAATACGGCCTCGCATTCGGACACTTCACCTACCTGTTCTCTGGTGGCCAGGAAGTCGTTGTAGACTTACAAGGTGTGTGACGTCTGCTGCTTATCACTCAATGTAATACTGTCACATGACCAAGATCGGTAGTCATCCTTTTTTTTTTTTTTTTCCCCACAGGATGGGTGACAGCCAACGGCAAAGGACTGACCTACCTCACTGACCCACAGATTCACTCCACCAGGATCCCCAAAGGTCCTTCTAACTTTGCTGCCGGTGGAATCAGTGTGTTCCTGAAATATCAACATGGACCTGAGTGCAATCAGATTTGCCAGCTGCTCAAACTACCTCCACTGGACCCAAACTCAAATGTTTCTCCTCAAAAACTTTGAGACATTGGACACTATTTATTGTTATTCACAAAAATAATGCATTAAAAATTAATTAAGGGGTTTGTTTTATGAGCAACATGGCCTGGCAAGTTTTTGGAACTGACTTTCTCGCTGTTTTTCTTTTTTTCAAACGTACCGATAAATGCATTCTGCACCCACCAATCAAAATGCTCTGAAACGAGGGGTTTAAATTTTCTTGGAATACTACAATATAACAACTTTACAAAGAGCTTTGGGGTGATACGTTTAGTTACAGGATAAGAGAACAATCTCAAAATGTAAATGCAACAAAGTTATGTATGTGGTTTCATTACTGTTAGCAGATTATTAAACAGTTAACATCTTAGGCTCCTTCTTTCGTCAGATGGTCAAAAATCTCACACCTGACAGGATTTTTCATTAATGTTCTTTTTTTTTTTTTTTAATTGTAATAGAAA
>VUQR01012278.1:67405-78599 GCA_015108515.1 Hemichromis elongatus
GTTAAAAAAGCTTTTTTTTTTTTTCTTCTTTTTTTTTTTTTTTTTACATTGTATCTATATGCAGTCTAATCTCATAAGTCTCTTTAGTCATCCTTCCAGCTCCTCCACTTGGTTTGTTAGCTAGGGGTCAAAACAGCTAAAATGCAGTTTCTATTATTAAAAATGCGTTCTCCTTGACCTTTATTCTCACACAACTGGTGTATCGAGAAATGACAAACAAAAAACTTGGCAGCAAATACAGAATGGGTGTATCACCTGCTTGTGTTTTTTTTTTTTTTAAGGAAGTGAGATATTTGAAGCAATATCATATGAGCAGCTGTTGCAGAGGAAAACATTCAGATCTACAATCGGACAGCATGAAGGTCCTGGTCCTGCTCGTGTGCCTGTCTGTGGGCTGTCTCGCTCAGAGACCACGACATTGCAGTGAGTAGGCAGATTTTTAAAGTCCTTTAAATGTCTCCAAATGCAGCAGTCCGTCCGTGCTTTAGCGTCAGAACTGAGCGTGCTGACTTGTTTTTGCTTCTGTGTAGAATGACCAAATTAGCAATGTAGCACATTTGTAGTGTAAATCCCACAAAATCCTTCCTTAATTTTAACAGGATACCCACGACTGATGAGCGGAAGCCTGTCTGTGGTAAGTCTTCTCTCATTTCTCTCGATTACATTTGAGTGTTGCAATAACAAGTGCTACTTTATGCAGTTTTTGGTTATTCAGAGTAATCTGTTGAGAGTAATCTGCAATGACAAACATTTCCCTCTGTTTGAAAGTCCACTGCAAGTCAGAAGCTGCTGGCGTTCTCCAAGTACATCTATGATGGACTGGGAGAGCGCATCCGCTTCAGACAGTTTGGAACCTATAACAATAAGACCTACCACCTTGATGTGCTTCTACTGTACAGAGAGGTAGCGACGACACAGCAGTAATATTTAATATTTGGTTTATCGTAAACTTGAAATATCATAAATCACTGTGTAATGGTGCCCCGTCCTCTAGGGTGTTATGTTCAAAATAAACAACAAGAACCACACATGCACCAAGAAGCATCTGAGCCCTGACTTCCACCCGCTGGCAGTTCCAAGAAACGCCACCCTGATGGGCCAGGTCGTGTTAGGCGCCTCCTCTGGTCCTGGACAGGGAGTCCTGGTCAACACTTGGTACGGGGAGCAGAAGATGAAAAAGGGATCAGGTACAATAAGAGGAAATCAAAGCGAAAAATTGCAATGTCATGTGTTAGTTTGTAACACATGACATTCTCTTACACAAACTTGTGTTGAATACAAACAAACCTGCTCGTCTGGTTGCGCTGCCTCAGCTCCCATGTGATCCACTTCTTGTTTCTGCAGCCAAGTACATTACCACTGTCACCGAGTTCGGATGCATCCCCGTCACCACTCTGTACCACACCAGCAGCGGTGACTGGGTGGTCAACAGGTCAGTGGGCAGAAGACTTTTAATATTGTTCTACAACTTTCATGAATGTTTCCAAACTATTTGTCACGTTGCATTTTTTCCCTTAATACTTGCCAGTAAAGGCTGAACTGGGTCCCTCAGTGGGGCGTCTCTGAGCATCTGTGATCCTAGTTGAATAAAGTGTTGGCATCCTCTGATTCATTTTGCTTCATTTTTCTTTTTCTTTTTCTCAGCTTCTTCAACAACGTCATTGGATTAGTCGACCCCCAAAAACTCAACCCGCCGTTTTTCTGCATGAATGCCGAGCAGGAGGGCGAAGACGAGCCAGTAACGTTCCTCAGCTTGTTTAAAGAATGACTTTACAAACGGTGGTGACGATGACGATGATGATGATGAGTCTGCATGATTCACTGAACTGCGTTGCTGCCATTCATAAACAAGCTTCATTTGGTTAAAATTCATGCCATGTATTTTCATACATGTTTTACATTCAGTATGAACATCAGATTTAGCAGCATTTCCTCCTAAATCTATTTTTAATCGAACTGTTTCTCTTTTTTTTATCTTTTCAAATAAAAGTCTCTCGGTTAAATTAGTGTTTGAACATTTATGTCATAAGGAAATAAAAACAAATTCAGAAAAGCCGAGCCTCTATTTTTTTTGGTGGTGGAGCATAAGTGAAAGTCAAGTGGCTTAGTGTTCCTGAAAAAACTTACTTTTTTCACTGATCTGTACAAACTGCAGGAGTGTGGTAATAATCGATACTCACAGACTAACAAAGCAAAGACTAAAGAACACTGGTATGTCCCACAGGTTGGACAAAGTTCAGGTTCAAAGCTAAAGACACGCGGAGGTTTGCTAGCATGTTTACTGGATGCTGGATTCATGCAAAAAGAGTTTGGGTGCAGATGTAAGCAGTGGTGTAGTTTAGTCTGATTGGAATTCTTGTGCAGAGCTCTCTTAGTCATAGTAAGGATGTTAGAAAAATAGACAAAAATACACAACACAATACAATACTAATATGAACTGTAAATTATAAATTATACCCCCTTTACAAGAGAGGTGGCAATATATACACAAGAGTCTAATTATATTGCAGATATTGCACGGTTAGCATACGCACATTTCTCACTTGTCATGTAATGAGATGAAGTGAGATATTGTGGGGTTATTATTGCACATTGTTCAGTGGATTTTGTTTGCTATCAGTCTGATTGTGGCAGGTAAAAAGCTATTGATGAACTTTGTTCTGTGAGCGATGATGCTGCATGCTCTGCTGTGTCTAAGGTTGTATGTGCAGCTCTTGTGTCTGAGGAGAGTAAGTGAGTCCTTGATAATTCCCTCGGTATATAGAGTCCATGGATGGAAGTTTTGTCCCTATGATGCTCTCCACGGCCTTTATGAGTCTTTGCAGAGCCTTTCTCTCTGCCTGTGTGGTGTTCCTATGCCTGCAGTGAGAATGCTCTCTATCAGTCCTCTGTAGGCCTGGGTGAGAGAACGATAGTTTAGGCCAGCTTTCCTGAGCAGCCTAATGAGATAAAGCCTTTGCTGGGCTTTTTTCACTGTGGCTGTGGCGTTAAGGGTCCAGCTCAGGTCTGATGTGACCTGCAATCCCAGGAGTTTGTGGCTGCTGGTCCTCTCCCTACCTCAGTTCCTTTGAGGATGAGAGGCTGCAGAGGGGGAGGAGTCCAGTATAATTTCTTTAGTCTTGTCTGTGTTGAGGATGAGGTCATTCTTCCCTCCATAGACAAAAGTGTTGTTTACCAGGTCCTGTACTGTAAAATATTAATTTGATTGGATACTATTAATGTGTCTAGCTCATGTTTTTTCTTCCGTTACAGCACACTCTAACTTAGGTACTTTGTACCAAGAGCTACTCTTCTGTTTACAAAGAGGAAATGAGCCTTATGGTCGCGACCTGAAAAACACTCGTGTCACAACGTCACATGAGCGATTGCCTACTTTCCTCCCTGTATACAGAAGTTCAGTACTTCCATAATACGATCGTCCAAATCTACTGCACTTCAAACATTACTCATGTGTACCCTAAACTGCTGTCTCCAGGCCTGGAAATGTTTCTACTCTATTTAGCTGCATGGCTTTTCAATATTTCTCTAAAAGAGTCATATGTGTGATGACAGTATAGAGAACATTTACTTTGCACATTGTAATACAGTGCTGTGTTCTGCTGGATGGGACTGAAATCCTGGATACTGGATGCCTGTTGGCCACTAGATGGCAGTGTGTGACAAATAATGAAAGAGAGAGCCTTCCAAATCTATGCAACGCAAACAAGAAACAGATTTAAAGTTTAGAAATTATACTAAGCATAGTTTACTCATACAGACTATAATAGCATATATGTGCTGTATAAGTTACAGTTATTCTACACCATGGAGTATTTTTACATATGTCTCATGAGAAGAATTATATTAAGGAAAATTGTGTTGTATTATTTTCTTTATTTACTCAAGTAAAAAGTTACAGTTATAGAACGGGGTGAGGGGTCACCTGGTAGCAGTAGTAATGCACCCCCCTTAGCTCCCCAACCTCCTGCACACAAACATCTGCTGTCATCACTCCCGGATCCTGCGCAGCCGTCTCCAGCCAAATAAGCCTGGAGTCAGGATCCTCATCAGAAAACTGGAGCAAGGACCCTGAACTCCGCAACACCCTTAAACACTGCTTCAAGACCAGGCTGGCATTCCCCTTCCCCTCCCTGGACCTTAACAAGGCATCAGTGGTCCCCTTGTCAATTATAAGGTCCACAGTGCTAGGACTGAAGCGTTTATCAAGCTGTGTGCAGTCCAGCTCTACGAACTCAATTTGAGAAGAGCAGCTGTGAGGTTGAATGGCTTTGGCTTGAATGTGTTTCTGCATTAGTTTCACGGCTATGGGGGAAATGTCAGCACAAGTGACATGGACGGAGACAGGAGAGTGCCTGTAAACAGAGGGTCCTAGTGCCGATGTCCCACAGCCCATATCCACCACATGGAGCGCAGCGTCTGGGCGAGACATGGTTTGCAAGAGGGGCATGATGAAGTCTCGGACAGAATCGAAACCAAAAAACCACTCGAAGTTTTTGAAGGTGGCTGTCCTGCTGCTGGTCTCAGTGTAGAAGCGGTCCCAGGTTGCTTTCTTATCCATGTTTTCAATCAGTTCAGCTACAGTGAAACAAAGATGAGACACAGGAGTAACGAGTAAAACACCAAAACAGCTGTTATTTTAGCATGATCACGACTAAGCTCTTTCTTTAGGTTATAAATGGACACTAATAATTTCTTTTGAGGAAGTTCCCTCGATCAACTTTAACGTGATTTTCAAGTTTATACAACAGCAACAATGTATAAGATACATTTATTCATTGCTGATACTGTTGTAAAGATCGAGCACAAAATCTTTCAGTCAAATTGGTTTAGCTTTGCGGAAGCTGCAGCTTATGTTGTTGTACTGACAGGTGTTTGACTAATTGTATCCAATGTAACTGTAATAGTGAGAGAAGGTCTGCAAATAGCAACAACACCACTGTTTAGAAGACGCACTTTGTCTACGATTAGTGATTTAAAGCAGCGATGACCTTTGATGGGGTTTAAAGTGTAAACTAGCAACCGACTGTACTGCAGAGGGCTACCTCGTGGTACAACTGCTTTTTTTAGACGAATACGTCACTAGCATGCACGCGAGCTGGCACGTAATACAAAACATCTAGTTACAGCCAAGTCCTTCGTATTATTGTCTCTTTGAAAACTGTTGTAGCTAGTTAGCTTATTAGTAGGCATGTGTAGCATGAAATGTCATTAAGACACTTCAGTCAGGCTAGCCTGATATAAAAATATATATATATATATATTTAAACATACCAGTTAGAGAAGAATGATACCGCAAATAAGCGCCCAAAACTCTTCTGCTTGACAAAAACGACTTCATAAACGGAGACATCTTGCCTTGGTTTCACTCCAACCTTTGACGTAAGAGTTCTCACTTTGGTATTTTTTCTTGGTACAGACAGGACTCTACGTCCATAAAAATGCTAAAGAGCAAAGTATTTGCTACGCTATAGACGATCTTTGATTCGGTTATGCTGCAGTGACGGAACTGCGCATGTGTGAGTGCAAGTGTAAACAATATACACCGTCCTGCCAAAAAGCAGCTGTCCACGTACATCACCGATCTCTGTGTAGTGAAAACTATATATAAACCTGTTTCTAGGAAACCAAAAACCTTTTAACAGTGTACGTTTTCTCTCATTGTTCATATGCGATGTATTACTGTATAATGCCAACTTCTTTACCGTCTCCCTCCAATTTGACCTGCAGGAATAATGCAACTGCTTTCAGTTCAAGTATAGTTATACCAGGCGCCTACAGAGGGAAGTACTACATGGCTACATTACTGACATCAAATATGCAGCAGTGCGCAGTGTTGGTTACACAAAGCCACAAGAAATAAGATGTAAATTGCTTTAATAAAACTCAATGAAACGCAGTGTAACAAAGGAAAAGAAACAAACAAAGCAAGTAGATAACATTTACAACCACAAAAGAAAAAAAAAACCCTGTACAACTCTAAATGGTTGGAGTCACTTCTAAATTTCCAAAGATTTTTTATTTTTTTTTTATTTAATCATTTTGTTATGACTGAAGGTAAATTTCGGGGTTTGGGGCGAGAAGGGCAAAGGAGGCAAGAAATGTGATTTTATCTCTCTTTTTCGTTTTTTCCAAATACACGAGTGTCATCTCATACACAGATGTATGTTTCGTCAGCATGGCTGCTGGTAGCATTTTCTGAATGCGCTGCTGTGGCAGCACAGCAGGAGATGCATGAGATGGGCTGTGGCCAGGAGTGCTATTTGTACAAGATGTCGTAATGGCCAGGTCTATAGAGGAGGAAGATGCGAGGGTCTCCGCCTTCGGGAAAGACGTGGTGATTGACTGTTCCCCCCTCTCCTCTATCCATGTACTCCACCAGAATGGATACGTCCAAGGCCTGAGCTAAGGCGATGATGTGAATGTGGTCACTTTCTTTAGACATTGGCTCTACCTCCTTGGAAAGAGCAAAAAAAGCTAATTAAGTTTGAGTTTCAGACAATAAAACATGTTTATTTTAACGGCATGACTCTTTTACACAACAACTTCTGTCATAACAATTCAACAGTTATGTACAATATATTTAAATTTAAAACCAGGAAAATGCTTATTTATGTAGGGACAACTTTACCTGCTGGCAGAACTCCTTGACAGTGCGCCCACCCTCTATGAAATGCTGAAAGAAGGTATGCTCTCGCTGCAAGTAGCCTGAGGTGAGCAACCGCAGGTACACCACCACATAGTCTGATACGTTCTGGTCGTTGAAAGAGCTCAGCAGCTCCTGCAGGCTCGGCTGTTTCTCACATAGTTCAATCAGGTCCATGAACTAGCGGGAAAAACAATATTTAGACTCGTGCACTCAGGCTCAGCTCGCCAACTTTCTATTTAACCGTCCAAAACAAGTTTGGAGTTATGTTCCACCTCGCTGAACACATCGTGTGGCATCGTCTGGCAGATGACCATCTAAAATTGGCCAGTCGATAAGGAAAAATCATTTAACTCTGTTGTGATCATCATCCAACATAATGATATGCTGTCAGTCAGGTTGAGGGTTTTACACCTCTTTTTTTGACTGCCCTTTTTTCCCCCCAAGCTTATTTACAGCAACTATGCAAAAAACAGGAAAAGAATGCAAATAACTAGATCACATGCATTTGCTACCACAGCAATGTCATCACACCGTCATTTAGGTTTGCCAGAATACTCACAGTATTGTGAAAATCTTCAATAGTAAACTCAGTGAACCCTTCGTTAACCAAATCCAGTTTACTTTTAGCTGCAACTGCTTTGAACCTGAAGAGACAAAATGTGTACTTGAAACAGTAAAAATTGTAAATATTACAGCCACCTATGTGCTTGGAAAATACTGAAAACAGAACAGCTTAGTGTACGGCTCACACACATTCGTTTAAATCGTCTGAGATGACGAATTAGAGTACAGACACCAGCAGCCACTCTGGCACTCACCTCTGAAGTTCTTTGCTGTCATCTAGCAGGGACTCGAGATGTGCAAAGCCAAAGGCTCTGTAGAAACAGTTTCCATCTGGTCGCGTCTTGCGAATGTACGAGTATTTTTTGTGCAGATCCTGCAAGGACAATAATTTTTTTTTTTTTTAAATCTTTAAGATCAAAGCCAAAACTGTATTTGTGAATGTAAACAGAGGAACTTTGGATTGACACGTGGCTGCAGTAACCTGAGAGGCGCTGCGCTCTGACTGACCTTGATCTTGAGCTGATAAACCGTATCATCATCAGCGTACTCGCTCTGCAGCACCGACAGGTCCTGTCTGTCTGACACTAAAGGGTTACTGTTGGCTATCTGCACAACCACACAAACAAAAGTGCAAATTAGTCACTGCGCTCCATCTCCATACTTGTATTTAGACTTTTTTATTACGCAGTACGTCTGTGATTATGCATTAGTGACATTTCTTTTTATGCTCATTATAAGCTCACACCTGTCCAAATAATACCCGTTACAGGTCAAGGTCAGTGTAATTACTCCAGAGAATCTCAAAGAAATGCATCTCATTTGTGTTCAGAGTGCAAATTATGCTTTTATAGCGCTGTCCGCATGTCATCTGAGATTTCTGAGGTTTTAACTGTAAAGAAAATTATATTTAAAAACGGAAAAAGACAGTGGAATGTGGAAACTTGCTTATCGGGATCCCCAGAATAACGCCAAGCCATCTTTATTTCTTTTTGCTCTCCAAACTAAACTTGACCTTTACGATAAAACGGGCTTCCTTACCTCCTGCTGAATCCGGTCCTGTTGAGCAATTATGGCCTCATCATATGCTAGGCAGTTCACTCCTGGAAGACAACGGTGACAGATTTGAGAGGAGTAGAGCGGTACTTAAATGACATACTGGTATTAGGATGTTAACTGCACATCAGATTAGAAGCACTATTTGAAACCGCAGTGTTCCAGTGATGCAACGTGTGTACTTTAGATTTACAATACCATAAATGTAGTAGCATTTGTGGTACTATACACAGACAACAGCACTGTAACAGTTCTGAAACTGAGACCGAAACTGCACTACAATCATCTGCAGTATCAGAGCAGAACTCCATCTTCCCATACTGAGCAAGCTGTGTGGAGGTGTTAACGTTTCATTAAAGGACGCTAGTCTGATGTCTGATCTAATGTTTAAAAACTGCTCAGGTTAGCTTCTTTAGCAGTCCTAATGTGATCTACTGCCCAGACCTGTGGTTTAAAAAATGAATGAACTGAAAGCTAAGACATAGTTTCAGCTTTTAACGTTTCAGACATTTAGGATGCAAGCATTTGCTTTTAGGGAAACAACTGTTGCAGCAATCTGACATTTAGATTGGATATCAATCATATAGCAACCGTGAAAACTGGACAAAGCATAAGTGATAACAAGCCAGTCCATTCAATTCATTTCTGTGTTGCTCTGTGTTTCCTTTGCCACGTGTCTCCTAGAGGTTTTTTTTTTTATTTCACTAGCAAATACCAAAAATTTTATATAATTATATTTATTTATTAATTCCTTTTTAGTTTTCAAAGTTGGGAAAATGTTTTAAGATAAATCCTGTGTGTCCTGACACACAAAAGGATACTTTACAGTCTCCTACTCACAGTGATAAAGATCATTCATTTAAAACTGGTATTTTGTCACTAGTCAGTATTAGCAGATATCCAAGCTAAGCTATCGGTAATGGATGGTAAACAGAACAAGCTGATTTGGGCCATCTCTGACTGCATTCACTTTTACATTTGGTGTGGTTAAGCAGGTGTGATCTAGTGACACTGTCAGTGTACCTGCATTGCACCTGCAATGCTGTGTGACAATGTAATACCCAAACAAGCCAGGGATAAAAACTGAAATAAGTTGATATTACTTTACTTTTTCTAGGAAAGGCAAGAAAATTTGCCTGTATTTAGCAATCACAATTAAATGTGACTGCACTATCTTGGCTGTAAAAAAAAGTTTAAAGGTTTACTTTCGTCATAAAGACCTTTTAGCTGGCCGTTTTTCTTCTCACTTGCGAAACCACTGAATCCGTTTTAATGCTCGACAGCTGCATGTAAACAATATATAATAAAATGTGGAAAAAATCAGTTGACAAAGCCACACTTTCCCTTTCCGTTTTCATCACCTGCCGACACCAATAATCAAACAAGAGCGCATTTAGCCCTTGGTCAGCATTTAACATGAAAACAAGCAACAAACAACCTACAAGCTAACGTCAGTCAGCTAAACTTGGCTAGCGCGACTTGTGCGAAAACAAAACAAATTCAAGCCACGACGACAGGCGCAGTTTTATAAACTGAAAATATGACGCTTTTTCTTTAATTTTAAGTATTTCCCAAAGTCAAAATCTCTGGGACTGTCACTCACTGCTGCCATGACATTAACTAAACAAGCTTTTTTTTTCTTTGTGTAGCAGTGGCAGCTAGCTAACGTTAGCCCAGAAGCTCTGGCCTCTGTGTGCCCAATCACCGCTGCACATCAGCCAGATTCAGCGCGGAAGAGGCAACCGCTGAAACGTTTTACAGATGCTCGTGTGGACATGAGCTTCGTTTAGAAGAGAAATGGCAGCGCACTTTGCTTGATATTTGTTGGTGTAACCGTTTCTCTCACCCTCCACCTCTCCCTGTGATGACTCTTGCTGCTCCTCCGCCATCTTAGCTGTCGAGATCGGTTTCCTCCCTCCGCGTGACATCACTCATCGCACACTTCCGTGCGCAGGCCAACGGCAAACTTTATTTATTTATTTGTTTATTTGGTGGTCGACCTTTTCGCGTGGATAATGGCTTTGCTCACAAAGCTGAAGCGTCATACGAGGCTTATAGTACATTTCATTGGCTGACATTTTACCAGAAAAATGCGTTTATTTTTATATTTATAATATCACATTATATTTAATATACATTTAATTCTCTGCTTAAGTTAGTTTAAAGTGGCTGGCCTTGTTTTTCATTAAGTTAGGGCTATTTATGAATAACTGCGATGAAAATAAAAATACCACAAACCGTTTATTTTTTATTTTTAGCTAGTTAGTTGTGTATACAGTTTCAGCCCACTGTGATTTTGAGTAGGCTGGACCGGAAGAAGGCCCTTTCCTATCAGTATAAAGGTGTTTAACTGCACATTTAGGCTGTGTCCCAATTCAGGTTCTGCAGCCTTAAAGTACGCAGCCTTAACGATCCTCAAGGGCCGCGTACTCAAAGACCGCTAAGGCCGGAAGTGCAAGGCTTGTGAAATGGGACGGTCTAACCTCCGTCGCGCTGTTCAGGTTGCCTAGCAACCATGATACTAACTGCTGGAAACGTTTTATACAGCATTGTTTGACAGAAATGAAGGAGAAAATTCTTTTGCTCATCTGTTTGTTTTTGAATGAGCTTTGTTTGATTTGATAAGTATGAGGCTGAGACCACAGGACTGTAAAAACATGATTTCTGTACTGAACAGTCATTTTAAGATTAGCTAGTAAATAACAATTAGCTAATGTTGTTCATGAGACTAAAGTCATCTCCCTTTTGTAATGTAAAAATAATATGGCTAATATTAAAGTTAGTATTATATTTATCATTATTAGTTATTACAGCAGTGAACTTGAACTCTGTGTCAAACACTGAGCTTCAGTAAAGATTCAGTTATTTATATTTCCTGTCACCTGAAATCTTCACTCAAAGACAAACATCTATGACAGTGTATATATAGAT
>VUQR01012281.1:0-17240 GCA_015108515.1 Hemichromis elongatus
AAGTGTAAAGAAATACCAAGATCCAAAACAGGTAAAATTACAGCTGGAAATTTTAATCTGCTTATGTATGTATCAGTTTTTAAACATAAGGACAGTCCTCCACATCTCCTCCAGAACACTAAGAGGATTGTTCAGCCTTTTCAGGTAGCAGCTTTTGTGTTTAGTGCTGACCATTGCTCACTTTTTGCAAAAGCACCGTCTTCAGCAGGTCATACCATCTGTTGCTAATTACCATAAATACTGTCCATGCCGTGATGGTACTTTATAATTATTATTATTAGTATACAAAACTAAACTATGGCCACTGTGGATTTTTGAGATCACAGCTAGCAAAAACTAGTGTATCAAACGCTCTCTTTCCACTTGACTGCCTTCTGTGAGCTTAAAACCGTAATCATGAGCTATAATCAACATTTAGGTAAGTAAAACTTAATTATATATATTTTAAAACAGAAGCTAACTGTAGACAGGCAAAGTTTTTTAAATCTGTCCAATCGTCTAACTTCTGTGAGCCTGTATGAATGGTAGCGTCAGTTTCCTGTTCTTAGCAGACAAGAGGGTCACCAACTGCAGCTTTAACCCTTCACCCTTTAATGTGGTTTAATGTGTTGAGGTTTAATGTGTTGAGTGTTCAGAGATGCTCTTCTGCATTCACCCCCCATTTCCAATGCCGAGTTTGAACTTTAGGGTCACCTTGGCTATGTTTACATGCCTTAAATCAGGGGTATCAAATATGAGGCTCAAGGGCCAGAAGTAACCCGCTGGAAAATGTGAAGGAGGTCTTTACTTTTGACTGTATTTTTGTGAATTTTACAGCTTTTCATATTGATAAAGATTCCCCCTCAATAATAAGTTAATTGAGTAATAGACAAACATTTAAAAGACACAAAGTTCTTGTTTTTGCATTATCTCCTATACAAATGTGTGTTTGTAGGTTTTTTACAGCGTGTTTACAAAAAAAAACATTTTCTTTGAATTAACATAGCTTTTTATTTTATTAAGGGAAGGTGTGGGCAACAAGCCTGCAGATCTTTTTTTGTTATTTTACATATTTATCATGTAGTTTTACAGGTTTGGCCCACAGTGTAAAATGACATCCAGCCTTAAATGTTTCAAATTCTGCCATGTGATTGGATTATTATATGCATTAAAAAGTAGCTGAACATGTGTGCCTAATAAAGTTGCTGCTGGGTGTACACAGAGCAAAAATAAAAATTCAACAATATATATTTATCTTATAATACTATATTATTTACTTAAATACTATTTAAATTCATAAAATGTATGCAAATTAATGCAAAGTCTTGAAAATAGCACATGAAATGTTCATTTTGTGTTTAAAAACAAACCATTACTGTGAGGAAAGGACCGAAACACAGAACAGGGTCAGCAGTGAGAGCTTTGCTTGTCTCAAGAGTTAGAGTGCATTCTTTGTGCATGAGTGACACCCGATGGACAACCGCACAGCAGTGCCACACTTCCAAGGTCAGTTTGTGTGCGTGTGTGTGTCTGTGCTTGTCTGAGAGAGCAAGGCCTGTGGTAGATCATCATTACACTACATCAGTATGGATCTTTGTGCTTGTTTTGACCACATGGCTCTTGCTAATGTGCTTTATTACCGTTACTGAGCCACATCAAAACATTTAATCAAAATAAACAACGTCTCTACCGAGGCACATTATAATCATATCTCTATTGGACAGGCAATTTCACTGTGTGAGTGTGTATGTCCCTGAATGCGTGACCGCTCCACAACAAGGGGATTTACCTGATTGAAAGATAAAATTAGAATTTTAAAAGGCTTATCATGAAGTTGTGATTCTGCATTAATATTTTGTCCTGATCACTGCTTAACTCGGGTGTTTAATTTCACTAAATTTGCACTTTCCAAAAAGGGGTTTCAACACGTCTGACGTGTATTATCATCTTTCTGATGCATTTGCTGTTGATTACAACTGAGCAATTAACATCTAATCATCCTCCACGGCATGTATATAACTCTTGAGGAGGATCGTTCGGTTCTGTTGTTTATTTATTTATTCATTTTTAATAACCTTACAAAAGAAACAGGGTTCATTGTCGGGGCAATGATGGCATGAGATTTGGTCGCAAAGGCCTTTTAACTGGCTAATATTTTAATAGCGGTGAATAAAGTCACATCTTCGTCTATGACATCAGTAAACATTGTCAGGATTTGTTGTTGACAGTTTACAATCAATGACAGCGATGCTCGTGCATTTGTCATTATCTAAGGACGAGATACGAGACATGTCTGCGAGAACTGCCCATTGACGACAGCAACCAGAGGGAGATATTACCAGGCTGGATACTTGACCCCTACGGTGGGGGGGTCCAACGGCTGTGCTGTGCTGTGATCTGTATGATGAGAGTCTCTGCTGGCTGCTCTCCTCTGTCGGTGTGCTATCTGTTTCACTGTGGGTGTGCGTGCCTCGTCAGCTGTAGGCTACAGAGGACATCTATCAAAATGTAAGAATTTAAGTTTACACCAAGGTTTAGTGTATGTTGCAATTAATGAGGTGCAGCTTGCAACACACGCACACCTATATGTAAGCTACAGTATGTCTTGGTAAACTGCTGCTGTGTGTATAGTGATCTCAGATATCCTGACTGTTCAGGCACTTTATACAAAAGCTCAGAAAACAACACACATAAAGGTAAATCCTTAAATTTCAAATAGCTCTTTGCAGATAACCCATTGTTCAAAAATATCTGTTATACAAGTTAGACAAACATTTTATTTGAATGTATGTCTATATTTCATTTCATTTTGAAACAAAAGCAGGAACCAAAGGGGAACAAATTGTCAAAAAAATACTGTATTGGTATAAACACTAAAATAGAAAGTGTGTGAGGGAGTGCTGGGTGGATGTCTTCAGATGCATTTAGTTCAAAAGATGATATCGTTTAATGAGGGGAGGAAAAAAAAGGAGAAGATGAAAAGAAAAACAGAAAATGAATACATAAGTTCGGCATAGCTGCAAATAATAAGGATAATAAAGGAAGGAAAATCTTTGTCCTAAAATAAACTGTTGATACTGGGAATATGAAGGGAATCGAAGTCCTCAGCAGGAGCCACTGTGGCGCTTTTGGATTTTCACTGTAATATCATAATCATCATCATTTCTAGTAAATATTTGATATTAAAAACTGAAATTAATATAAAAAAGAGAAGTAAATGTCTTAAATATTTGATATATATTTAAATTTTTTTTTTTTTTTTACTAACCTGAATTCCTTCAAGTAAGTAAAACAAATTTGTAGCCTGGAGGGAGAGATTTGTGAACAAATACTTGCAGTGTGTAAGTGGCTACAACCTTCTTACAGATTTAAGTTGAATCTTCCAGTTTTTAAGCATATCTGTAATTGAGGCTGCAGTTGAACTGCTGGTGTGTGACCCTTGCAACGTTTTCAACTGTAATGCCTGTTCTCCAGTGGTACTCTTTCACATTAAGCTTCACGTGAAGCCTCTGGCTTTACTGTTTCAAGGAGCTCTCTTGTTTGGTTTCCAAACTAAAAACTCTCCAAACAACCAACATTTTAGTCAAATCAACAACTTATGATTTTTTCTCACTCCGTTGACCAGTTAAAGCTGCAGCAGTTTCAGTGCAATCCGTAAGTGAATCAGCCCCGTCCATCCGATATCTGATGGAACCAAGACTGTGACAGGATCAGATCGACTTGCTTTTTCAAAATGTTTTTAAAATAGTTTGCAAATATCAGAATACAGGTTAGTTATGCTATACAAAAAAAGAAGGTCTCAGGTTTAAGGGGTCGAGTTGAGACGAGCGGGTTATGCCGCTTACTTTACGGCTGCCGTCGGGTGTCTTGTAGGTGAGCATGTAGTTGTCTATCTCTGCAATGGGCGGCTGCCACGAAATGAGAGCGCTGCGGTGATTCACTTCAATGGCTGTCAGGTTCACGGGTGCATCCATGGCTATCAGAAACACAGAAAACACATTACTTTGACACTCGTGAAGACCCTGTGTGAGACATTTAGGTGACAGTAAAAAAAAAAAAACTTCTACTCCTGGTGCTGATACTGCACATAATAATGCTGTTCTTAAATACCCACTGAGATCTTTATATGTCCACCCTCTTTTCATACATCCCTGTTATTAACATGTCCACTACCTTTATGTTTTATTGGCGCAGTAGTGGAATGGTACACTGGTGTCCAGTGCGCTGTGCAAGTAGCACCCCTGCAGTTTGAGGAGCTTGAACAAAGTTACCAGATGTTGATGGGTATAAAAAATCACGTCTCTGAAGCTGTTGAATCTCTTTGTTTGGATAAAACAGCAGCCGGTGGCTATCAAGCTTTAGAGAAAATGGCCAAGATAATGTAACGGTCTGGCTTTTCTTCCGTCAGGAGCAAAACCAGGAACATTTTAGAGTTGAATCTCAAGGTTTGGGTTTGGTGAAACACGTCTGAGATACACGTTAAGAATGTCTGGGCTTTATTACCTAAATACGTGGGAGTTTTTATGCACAACAATAAAATGAACTGAAGGCTGAATGTTTTTGATGTCTCACAAAGCAACTAAAAAAAAAGGACATTTTTTAAAGGTTGTTTAGTCTGCTGCTGCTGCCTGCTCAGGTTTTCTCTTTATGGACAGAACAAGCAGTAGATGAAGAAAAGTGGCAGTGATCCAGCCTTCTAATAAAACCTCAGAAGCTCAGATGAAAGAGTCTCGAGTGTTAAGATATAAATTGCATTCATGCCAGTAATGCTGAAGGCCATCTTGAAAGGGTTTAATTATTTAGATTCTTCTGCCACTTAACCACAAGTGCGGCGCTGCTGATCTCCATGAAGATTTAAAGGATGAGGCTGCCATTATCGCATATCTCTAAGTGTTAACAAAACAAAGAGATCATGCACAGTAATTTGTTTTAGTCCATACGTTGGTATTTCACATGTTAGTTTGAAAATGTTAAACGGTGCATTTTGAGCTGCAGAGTAATATGCCAAATAATTACGGTGCTGCACCGATGTATGAAGGAATGTGTCATCTGCTTAATTTGTGTGAATGAAAGTCAATGATACGGCTTGTTAGTACTTACACTATGAGACCATAAAGATTTTTAGTATATATACTCTAAGCCCTATCATGCTTTCTGTTGCTTTCTAATTGTGAATTTGTATATCGTTAGTGCGAGATGACATCATTAATTTATTCATCTTGCACAAAAGGGCTCATAGAAACATTCAGGTTTGCAAATTTTCTTTTCATATATAACACACAAAATCTCTCCGTCTGTCCATCTGTGAACTCCTCCAACACAGTCAGGAGATGAGGAAGCAAACTTGAGACACAGGTACACCTCAGCACTCTGAAGGTTCTTTTCTACAACACAAATTATGGCGTAATCATTGTAAATGACCATTAGTTTGCTTCAAAGCAACTTTTACAGATGGAAGTAGTGAGTCTGATAAATGCACAACTTGATGGCAGAATGTTTAAGGTGTGCTCTTTCTTTGGTAGCTGTTAGACTGTATTTTATGTTTTATATCTGCCTACGGAGAACTGATCTGAGTCTAAGGATGACACAGTCCTGAGCTGCCTGCGGACTGCACATGCTCTACCATAGCCAAACTCTAATTTACTCCTTACCTTTCATAGTATTTGTAATTTTGAACCCTTGGTACGACGAGCACCATAGTGTTTGGTATGATTTCTTAATTTTTGCCAGTCAAGCACTGCTGCAGTAATTTTGCCTACCAATCACCTGCCAGTGGGCTAAAATAAACCATTTTAATGGCTTCTGCATCTACAACATCTTATAAAAGGCCTTGTATCATCTCATTTATAGCCACAAAACTTGAGTTATGCATCACATATTTTAGAAAGCACTTAAAAATGGACTAAAAACCACAGACCAAACAATACTTTAGCACGGACATGTCCCAGCGAGTCCACTTTAATGTTTTAAACCAGTGATGATTTTGGCATCTTACAACTTATTATAACCATAAGCTAAAAGAATAAACCAAAAAATTCAAAGCACACCTCACCATCTCCACCTTTTAAGAAATTAACAACAGAAAAGAAAACAGGAGGTACTTGTACACTTTAAATGTATTCCAGGAGGTGTGTTCTATAAAATCCCCACATCAGCACTCCTGAATTCCTTTAGGACCGGCTAAAAAGAGCAGCGAGATATTTTCCCATGTTTAGTCACTGCATATCACAGCCTCCAAAGCATTCAAACCCTTGATCAGCAAGCCCACCCAAGTTTTACCGCACATTACATCACATCATCCAAGAATATTCTGGGTCCCTGCACCGTTTTAAACAAGGCCTGATTACAGTGCCTTTGTTGCTACTTTAACCACATCACAAGGAGACTCACCTCAGTTTCCAAACCTTACATCACCCTTTTTAAGCCAATATCTGATCTTCTGACATGTCGCGGAAGCACCGACATGCTCAAACCTTATTTTAGTGCATAATATAAAATAGATGACCCTCTATTTGGAAAATCAGTTTCTTGGAGTTACATCATGACTCTGGGGCACATCGTCAGCCACTCACGCAACAGCGCTCAGTGTTAAGCAGGACTGAAACAAATGAAGTGCTGAGCTTTGTGCGCTCAGCAGTCCAATGTCACCTCTGTGAATAAGAAATAAAGATATCCTCTACGTGGCCCTCTCTTCTTCCGACTCCCTTTGTCTGATTTCCTTGCTTTTGATAGCCCCCCCTCCTTTTTTTCTCTCTTCTATTCGTCTTTCTGTAGGGAAACTAACATGAGTTTTTAGGACTCCAAGGATTAGAAGAGCTGGAGAGTTAACTCTGAGCTCAACATCAACCCCCCGAAAACTGAACCCAGACTTCATAAAACTTTGCAAATACAAAGAAAATCCTCAGCACCAGCTTCCCCGCACACTTGTCAGTTAAATCCTTTTGTGTGTACACATATGGAAAGATCAATGACAGCTCGGTAATTAACTGCGTGTACCTGAGCTGATAACCTCCTGAGAGATGCAGGGCGCCTTCTCTCACAGGAGGTGATAGGCAGACTCACGCTGCGTGACAGGGGGATTGAAAACGAAGAAACAAACAGTGTTTTAGAGAGGAGCGAGTTGGCCGCTTTAAGATAGAAGAGCCACTTTGCAGAAGTCCAGGGTGACGTGCCAATCTCCTCTCATTGCGTTATGTTTATTGACATCCTCTGCATCTTATGTCTGCTTTTCCTCCTCGTCCCTTTGTCTGTTTTCTCCCACGTCCACATCAACCTGGGGCCTTCCTCTTTCCTTCACTTCCCTTATCTCCATTAGCGCTTATGTTTCGCTCTTCTTCTCGTTTTCCCATCCTTTGCCCACCTCCTCTTGTCCTCCTTATCCGACAGGCTGTCACTCTCTTTCAACGTGCTGCACAGAGAACAGAGTTTATCTTTATTCTTGCCGTTCCCCCGTTCTGATGAACACTGCTCCTGGATTATAGCTGCGTAGGAGACAGGTGTGAGTGGAGCTTCTGATTCATATAAATTGGAGGGAATATAACAGCCATCCTTTAGCCTGTCTTTATTCTCCCCTTTCTCTTCTTTCTCCAGCTAAATCTGTCCCCTTGTCTTTCTCTCTTTCAGCCGCTCCCTCCAATTAAACCTTTGCGTGGAGTGTGGCCGAGCAGGTGTTTCACAGTTCTTGGCAGCTCCGGCGCTCTATCTTTGGATGAGAAGGTTTGAACAATGGGATTGGGATGAATAGGTTTGGCTACATCTAATGACTCATTAACACACGTTGTAAACAATTCCAGAGAAGAAAAAAAAATAAGCACACACAGAGCGGCAGATGGGAAGGGCAGCATGGGCACCAGCAATTTGTTGCAATGAGACAAGAGGGAGGAAGTTACTCTTCTTTTTTGAGTGGATATCGCATCCCTGTGCCAGTTTACGAGTGAGTGATGGTGTCTGTATGATGTATAGGCCATTCATTTGTGTTTATGAAGTCAAATGTAAGCAAATGCTACTTGGATAAAACCCACAGATGGAGTGATGATGGCCAAGACAACACTGTGTTATTAAGTCCTACTGTCTGCTCCCGTATACATATATGCCCTGTCAATCACTCCCTCCCCCCTCTTTGGAGAGGAGGGGGAGTGATTGGAGAACAAAAATATCTGAATATAAAAGAAAGAAATATATATGTCATATCTTTTGTTTTCACAATTGCTCACACCCCAGTTTTGCATTCGAATGCAAATCAGTCACACTGAGCCAGACAGTGACCTGCTGCACAACACAAGGACTAAACACCATGAAGAACTATTGTTAGCTTTTCTTATCTAACTCATAAACAAGAACACACGTGTGGATATAAACTGAAACAAACATCTTGTGGCGAAAAGTGCTCCATTAAAGTCAATTTGCAAGATGTATTGCCAATTAGCTGGTCAGTTGGTGGAACTTGCACAAGTAAACAAACATGCAAAATTCACTAGATGTGAGTATTTTGTTTCCTACGGTGGAGCGAAGACATTCAGAGAGTCTGCAGGCTGCTGTCAATCAAACGCATCCATTCCCTCTAACCAGCTGAGATGAAAAGCAGCATTTCTGTCTGTTAACAAATCATTTATGATTCACGAAGAATACTTACAGGAAAAGAAAGGATGTCTTAATAGCTTTAGTTCATATTATTAGATGTTAAACTAAAAACACAATATACGATATATGCGATGTTCTATTTTCCCATGAAACATTTTACAGCACAGGCTTTTTGAGGATGCAAGAAGATAAAACTGTCAAAAAAACGCACCATTTGCCTGAAGAATAAAGATTACGGTTGTGTAATAGCGGCACTCGGTGAAGAACTACAGTATAAACCAGAGCTGCGTTCAGCTGCCTGCAGCAAGGATTGGTCCTGCTTGAGAAACGTGCCAAGCTCTTCTCAGCTAGCGGGTCAGACACATCTGAGGAAAAGTCCCGGTGCTGCAACCTACAGGCTTATGCAGCCACCTTCAGCAAAATCCCTTATTTTCTAGCCTTTTAGCTTAAATATCTGCCTGTGGGGAGCCAAAACTGCATTACTCTTCCAACAACAAAAAAACTTTCATCTGTGGTTAACAGGCTTGGGGAATCCACAAAGTACTGTGCCACCACCAAAATAAATAAATAAACAAATTAAATAAATATTAACCGTGGATGAGGCTCATCTCTTTTTCTACACTTGTGTCTGCGCTGTGCTCAGCAGGCATAGAAGAAAAGTGAAAACCTGACATGTAGAACTTTTACTGACCTTTTCGGACATGTATATGCGTTTGTATCTGCATCAGTTAGACGGGAACTGCAGCTTTTATTTGAACATAATGATCTAGTTTACACATTGTCAAAGCCCCCATGTGAAAACATTTTATTCACTGTATTTTTCATGGGTTAATTCTTAGTTTAAAAGAACTCGTTAATTTATTTAATTCCCTGCTAATCTATAGATCTATGAGTACAAATTTAACAGTATGACCTTTCTGTGTAAAACATTTTGGTTAGCAGTATTTGTGCTCGAGACAAAACCTACTCACAGGCGTACTGCATTAAAAAGTACACAGAGAAGTAATTCTCAACCCTGTGATCAAGTAGACAGACAAAAGAACAAAGTATTCAAAACAAAAGACAAAAGCAGAAAAAAAAAATAAATAACATGAGCAGGCAGGGTGGCACAGCAATAGATCCAAAGCTGGGGCAGCTGACCGAAACAATCAAGGGTCTCATCTTTTCTCCCAGCTCATTCGCAACACGACATTTTCGTCTGGAGTGCAACAGCGCGAGCATGCAAGCTGTGAGAGAGGAATAGAACCGCGCTTTAAGGTTTCAATTAGGAAGTTTAATTAACAACGCTGGAAGAGCTCTTTGAAGCTGAGGTTGACTGAGGCTCCCCCTGCTGAGACATGTCATCATCAGTCCTGGAAGGCAGAAGACTTAATTGTTGTGCGTTTGAGAGCTCGCAGGGCCACACAGTACACAGCTGTGTGAATACAGCCTACTGTATACATTACGTGTGCACTGGGAGGCTGACACTGTCAAAAAGTGAAATTGATTTTAGTCCCTTTGTGAATTTGAGCAAAACTCAAGAGAAAAAGCAGTGAATGTATAAGTGGACGGAACAGAAATACAGTAGAAAAGAGAAGGAAGGAACGTATTTTCTGATCTTCAGATTCAATAGAATTAATATAGAATAGAATTTCTATGACTTTAGGCTCTTTTAATGCAGGACAAAATTGATCAAATACATTTCTGAATGAACACATAGAGTCCAATTGCCTTTTCCTCTTTTTGTGTCTTCCCCACCTGAGAATATTTCCTCCAGATTGGCACGGCAAGAATACATTTAGTCTGTTCCACTCAGAGAAGGACACCAACAAAGGGAAGCGCCCGACCGTTTTCTTAATCCAATAAGACAAGACATTCAAAACAAAACAAAATCCTTGTCCTCTTCGCTCACTCCGTGGCGTTGCCTGGATCACAGCAATTTCCCAGCTTCTATTATATGAGGGATTCTAACCGGGGCAGGAGCGTGCGTTTCCGTCCTTCTTGTTTTGTTTTCTCGAGAGGCAGAGGTACGCGATGCACCAGCAGAGCTTCTGTTTCAAAATTAGAAGCACCTTAAACTGCCAAGAACATTTGTTTATGTATGAGGTACTATATGCATGTGCCGCATTGACATGGATGCAGGCACACCTAATTTTCCTGAGCCCCAATATATTTTTTGAAGTGTCTGGAGCATTGCTCTCATACATTGTCATAGCTTGTTTCCATTTCCAGGAGTTCGTATCTGCTGCAGTGCAGGACAGGTATCTCGGGTGCTCATATCCCATAGGGGATATGAACTCCTCTGCTGACTTTTTTTTTTTTTCCCCCCTGGAAGAAAAAGCTAAGTTTACAGAGCTGCAACTCAGCTAAACTAGAACAATTCCTTCACCACTAACTTTCCTTTCAGTGGAGCAGGCGATAAAGGTGGATTTACAGTGGGGGACAGGTGGAGGTGGAGCAGTTTAATCCTCATCACATCACGACTGTTTCACCATGTCTAACTGTCAGGCAGAACAACGACTCTCTGCAGCAGGTTTGTAAAAAGAATCAAAGCTATTTCAATCAGAATCCGAATACTTTATTAATCCCCAAGGAAATTATGTAATAAAGGTGTAAATACACCTGACTGGCCTGACAAATATAGTAACATCAGCGTAAGTAAGCCAATAACTTTGGTATTTGCCAAGATTTGGTGCACAGAATATGAGTAAAGCAAAAAAATAAATAAATACAGCAGTAAATTTGTAATTATTTAAACATTGCAACTAATTTTTGTTAAATCATATAATCATATTTCTTGAGTTGGAGCTTCTCAACGGGGGGGGGGATTTTAAATCAGCAGATGGTGCAGATAAGGTTTAATGTTATAACCCTGAAGCAAAGGAGCAGATTTTAGGGGGAAACATAAACAGGAGACAGAATTCCCTCTTTTTAACGTTGCTTTTTGTGTTGCTTGTTCACCCATCAGAGCTTCTGCAGCTAGTGTGACTCCGATACATGGGTGAGTTTGCCAGCCAGCATTACCTTTATCCAACAGCAGTGATCTTGGATCCTTAAAAGGCAAGAATGCAGTGAGCTGTATAAACAACACTGATGACTTTTTGCACCCGTCAGCTGGTAGTTTCTCCCACTCTTACTTTCTACTGCGTTCAAGCTCTTAAATGTCTAGAAAATCCCTTTCTTCATTAGCAGATTTCATGTCTCTGCTTTCAGTGGCATTAACATCAGGACTCACTGCTGACCAGCTGAATAAAGTCCAGTTTTTATTGTTTTTTTCTTTTTTTCTTTTAAACTGCACGGCAAAAAGCATTACTTGGTTTCAGTCAAAAGGTTAAAGTCACCTTTTTAATATTATGATGCTAATGTTGTTCCCTTGAGCCACCAAAACAGGCAGCTGACACAGGAGGATGGGTCCTTAAATGTTTGGCATCGTGCAGCAGTGAATTCTTTGGGTGCTGTGGGGTTCGAGGGTGGACCTACTGTTGACCAGGGCAATATGGAGGTTCAATTCAAAGCTTTGGGTTCTTTTTTTCTTCTTGTTGATGGCCCCGCTATCCAACAGTGACAACAAACTTTCTGGCAGGGTGCCTTTGTTCCATGTGTGCCCTGTCATACTGCACGGCAGGATCTATAGTCCAAGGATACTTCAGCTGAATAGGCACCTGGCATTACCACGTCAACAGCACAATCTACTTTTGCTCCTGAGGTGAGGGAAGAAATCTAAACTCTGCTGGAGAATTGGTTCCAATAGTTCCCACTCCAAAAACCTACAGCTACTATTTCATTACTTTGAAAGAGCCCTCTGAGCTATGAGATAACCGTGTTAAATAAATACTTTCATGTTCAGAATGCTAACTTCATGTCAGGGGGATGAAGTCACCGTGCACAAAGAGCTGGTTAGATTTGAAAGAACCTTATTTTCAAGTCCTAATTTCATCAAAGCAGTCCTTTTCTGTATTGGAGAACAGCATACAAATATTGTTCTCTTGCTTGTGGCTCAAGGCATCCACGGCACCCGTCATGACAGAGGGCTTCTGGCCCCTGAACTACCTCTATGAGCTATTGATTTGGAAGAATAGGCTCATCCTGCCAGCACTCACGCAGCCCTGCTGATAATACATTTACAATCTTTGAGGTTCAAACCAAGAGAAATACCATCTTCCTCCCGGTAAAAAGTTTCTTTCCGGAGTTGAAGTTGGACTCTGTAATTAATAATGCACGGTTGTCCCGGTGCAGGATATCTGCCTTAATGCCTGTTGCATTTCCAAACAAATCATACTTGCACCCTCCGTCTACACCAGCTCGTATTAGGATTTATGATGAGCAGAGTCTCAAACAGAGGTTTTCTTTGCTGAGACTGACTCATACAGGCTTCTCCACACTGCCTGACCACACTGCTCCTTTTAGACATCATCATGAACATGCAGGGCAGGGCTGTGCAAAAACAAATATGCGAATTTTGTTTGGCAGGAGGAGGAAAGGTAGTATATCACTCCGATAGAGCTGAGGCATTTTTACAGCCTCAATCCCAGTGCAATTGGTTTTTTTTTTGCACCACGATGTAGACTGTGACAATACCCCCGTATTCACATACATTCAGTGTTAGGATAAACTGCCCCTTTGCCCCTCTCTCTCTTTCTCTCTCTCAGCCTATTTAAATATGGTGCTATATAAGCTACTATCCCTAAAGGCGCCTCATAAACTGAGAGTTCAAAACGACTGAATGGATTTCAGCTCCTTCTAGAGAAAGAAGGCGGCGCACGAAGAACAGATACAGAAATGATTTGGGCACTGTGGATCTATTGACCTCCTTTACTCACACAAGTTATCACTACAGCTGCTGATTTAGGGCCAAGTCATCCTAATCTATCTGCCTGGGTATCACTGGTTGTGATCCCCCATGGTAATGTGTTGCAACTGAAAGGGGACTGGGTGTTATGCATATAATGATGGAAGGAAACTAGATACAACACAAGTTAGTTCCTTATTGCCTAAGGAGCCTGTGAAGTGCAGTGTAGATTGAGGAGATGAGACTGTGCAGCATCTTTAATACCCCTTAGGGAGGCCAGGCCTCTTGTGCCAGCAACACTCTCATTGGCCTTGACAGGCACGTTGAAGTTAATTTTTCAGGTTTTGCAAGGATCCAGTGCACATACTGATGTGGTATACTTTGGTTCCCTCCCCCAGGGAACATTGGTTATGCAGTTAATATATATATATATTTTAACTTGATATTGATTGTCCTATAGTTTCATACAGCAGGTACCAATAATAGCAATCACATTATTGTGTAAATACATTAATGCAGACAGAAACTAAACCAACTGAGACTGTATTCTTTATCCTTTATGATTTCAAAATATCTGCTTCTTGCATCAATAAGGTGTCAGTCTAGTTACCAAATAATAGGAAAAATAATGACATGAGTGATTTTTTTTTTTAGCCATTTTGCTCAACCTATTAAACTGCTATGCACTGGCAGTTTTCTCTGTTAATTATAATTAATTATATATATATATTTTTTTGTAAGAAAGAGTACTGCTGATTTTTTTAATTTTATTAATCCCCTTTGAGGGGTGAATGATCCATTGCAACTTTTCAAGGGTAGTGCAGCAGCTGCCCTTGGTCATTAAAAAATCATCAGAAAAAATAACAATTAAAATCGATAGTTTTTGCTATAAATACAACTATATGTCCCCAGGACACCCACAGAGACACAGTAGGCTAACCTCAGGCCTGGAAGAACACCCTGCTAGCCACTGTGTCAGCATGATGCCCACTGTACAAGCTGAATCAAACGGATACATACGGGTTTGGAGGTTGGTGATGACGGTGCCACTCGTGAGCGGTCCTTTGGTGGCGTAGAGGGCTACAGAGTAGGTGGTGCTTGGCTTGAGGTTGGACAACTGCAGTTCCTGTTTGTTGCCATCCACGAGGAAAGTGTCAGCAGTTACTAGAAAATGAAAAACAGCACAGAAAACACAGGCATGTTTACTACATTTAAACCATCCTAAAAAGATTGCAGTGTGTATCTCTGAAAATGTTATCCAACACAGGAAACATCAAAGTTTCTTTCAGGGAGAACTCTGCACTGATAAGGCACATTAAAAATAACCAACCATGACGCAGCACAGAACAACACAGGAAGTTAGATCTACCAGTAGAAATCAATCTCTATAACTCTGCTTTATCACACCTGGACTATTTTCTCTTGTAATACTATTTCTACTTCTACATATTTTAAGTGGGCATCTGTACCACTTAAAAAACAAATATGAAAGACAAAAAATATAAAGGCAGTGAATGAGTCCCTAACTGTGTGGCTCTATGGTGTAGTGGTTTAAACATTACACATTCAGTTATAAGAGAGCTGTCATTTACTTTAATATTAGGAAACCATGTTCTAAGTCACTGTGCACAGGCTAAGAAAGATAATAATACAAAAATAATGCCACATTTAGAGGCTCAGTGGCAGCATGTTTGGTTGTGGAGTATTATATTAAGGTGGCAAGTCTCTCCTTTATCCTTTTATATACAGAAACATCACAAGAGCACTGATGCATTTCAATTAATCTAAAACATTACAGTAGACAGGTATATATTATTTGTAATCCATGTGATACCATTAATCTCTGATGCCACGACGGCTTGGATTTTATTTTATGTATTTATGTTTCCATCAATAAAAAACTATTTTGTCATGCAGGACAATGCAAAATAAAATATTTAGTTATTGACCCTGGTTTAATACATTAACACTTGGGGGAATTTGTCCACAACTTACACTGCACTTCTCTAAACCCTGGTTGGGGCTGGTTTCCAAATATGTGTCCCGCATATAGATGCTGTCTCCGTATCTGAGATGATCTGGCTGCAATCCAGTCAGTCAGGGTGTAATTTACTCACAGACTCCGACAGCTGAGTAATACAAATTTCTCTGGATGACTCCAGGCGTGGCATACTGCGTGGGGTCATGTGCAAATGAGAAAGATGCTTCCCATTACATTTTCCCCAGCCAGTTTATCAAAATAACAACAGCATGGTTGAGTGTTGTATTGACCTATTAGTAAAAAGATATCTGGTTCTCTGAAAAAGAAAAAAATTCTTGGAAACCTTTTATACTTACACATTTCAGTGCTGTAGTTGTGTGCATGTCAAGTGTCTTTAGGCCATATCTGTACCTACTGCAGCTTGGCAGTCATCCACTTGGTTCAGGGAGCAAATTATAGACTGGCTCTGAGGGGCCAAGCAATATGGCTATCTTTTACCTGTCTGGATATGGCTGTCAGACACTGAAGACATGGGCTGCGTCAGAAATGCATGTCGCCTAGTAACTGCATTGTTTTTGCCAAGGCTAAGCAGTTTAACCAAGCATAATGAACTGTTCTGAAAGCAAGACAAATGGATCTATATTGCCTCAAAGGACTCATCACACTGATCTCACATCTTAATGGGAAAACTGTGATGGTACCTGTCACATCTTCACATGCAACCGATGATTCTCATTGCACTATACGCTGCCACTACTAGAGTACTGCTATATATATGTATATGTGTGTGTGTGTGTGTTTATGTGTATGGTACTTATGGTGCTCTAAAGTTAGAGCCAATTGTCAGTGCACACTACAGTAATTTTGTCAACGTGATAAGGTATAAGCTAACATTTTCATGTGTTTTAATGTGCAGTAGTCACAGTGTCGTGCTACAGTTTAAGGGTTTTAAGGGTTGTTGATGATGTTATCTAATTGGTGTCCTTTCACTGACGTGAAATGAATGCACACTCACCCTGGTTGTGTGTCAGAGTCACCACGTAGTTGTCAACATTGGACAGGGGTGGATTCCACCTCAGCAGGGCTCCTTGAGGGGTGATGTTGAGGGCCGTCAACTCCGACGGCATATCCATCGCTATGTTTGCAATGCAATACAAGAATGAACACAGCATCTCAACAAAAGATAATATCAGGCTCTTGGAACGTCTGTCCCATCATGTATGAGATATTGTGTCAGTGCTACACAGATAAACTGACAGCTGTGAATCACAACCAAGAATGACAGCGGTCGAATCATTGCAGACAAATACAACATGTTTGCTATACATTTTCAAAATGATCTCATTTGTTTTTAACGTGTGCAAATCTATACAATGTTTTTGTCAACTTGCTTAACAGTGACGTATAAGACTTTAGAAAAGAAAGCTTGGCTAATATGTTTCCATAAACTCCCCATTTCCTAGTAAAATGTGAGAAATTAAGGATCTTTCTGTGCATCGCTATACCAGGAAACTGCTGCACTACTTCTTGTATCACATTACAAAGTTCTTCATAGAGCTTCATGTATCTCTTAGCTGCTGGCTGTCACAGGATTTCTCACCCAGTAAGTTCAGTGCGAATAAAACGAAAAGGAAAATTAAAAAATGACACTGTATGTCTGGACTCTTTCAATCGCTGCTTTTAATGGAAAACAACTCTATCATCGAATTGTTCACAAATTAACAAGCTGTGTCATATTTCCCTTCATATCCAGAGAGCTTTGTGTTTTGAACACTGTGGACACTGTAAAATTCAATTGCAGACACACCTAAATTATTAATTAGATCGACAAAAACAATATATACACACTCACACACACACACATATATATATATATATATATATATATATATATATCTATATATATATATATATATATATATATATCTATAT
>VUQR01012282.1:0-18618 GCA_015108515.1 Hemichromis elongatus
ACAATACTGTGGATGCTTAATGAGCATCCACACTAACTAGTGAATGCATTTTCTGAAGAAACTGCAGCGTGGATGCTCATAGCTGAATGATTCTAAGATCAAAGGAATTCCAGCGCTAAGCCCCGCCCACATCTCGGAGCACGTGAGCTGGGATTGGCTGGCCGAGACCAGCCAATCCAAGCCCCGAGTGACCCTCCCATTGAAATACATGGTAAAATTTTTGTTGAAAAAAGTGGAATAACTTAAAAAATATAAAAGTTAAAGACGAGAAAAGCAGAAGCAGTCATGTCCAAAAGAAGAGGAACCCAACGGTGGTTGAACGGTCTCTCTACGTCGAACGTTGTGGGAGGAGATAGGTGCCAAAAAACGTACGGAATAGATAATAATAATAAAAAAGAACAATACTGTGGATGCTTAATGAGCATCCACACTAATTAATGAAATGTTACCAAGTGATCGTGTTGCGTATGCAGTTTTAAATTTTAGTACCATATGTATGTCAAACTGACATATTAACAGCAAAGTTGATGTTTGACAGTCCCGCTCAGTGACTAATGACTTCAGATCTGTTCACAGATCTTTTTATTCTTACATGTTGCTCCCTGCTGGGCAGAGTAAAAATCAAAGCTGAGTGAAGTTCATCCCAACTGCCAAACCATGGAGGCAAACACACATCACTACAAGATGTCAAGCTGGAGTTCACCTGAAGTTTAGCAGCGTCTACCTGCCACTTCACTTTTTAAGCAAGTCTTTCTATATTTCTTTGCTTTGATGCAGATGACACACCGCTGTATGTGTCAGTGTAATGGGACAATCCGAGGACGATGTTCGGTCGCGACGTGTTTCCTATCAGCTCTGAAAGTCTCGATCGGGGAACCCGTCATCTATCACTGTGGTTTCAGAACTTCTGGCTCAGCCAACAGACACCCAGTTAATGGATATCAAAGGCAAGACGTCCTGATTGGTGCAGCAGGCATACTAACACAAACATTCACCCTCTCTGCCTTTAGTTTTCTCTCTGGCACCTGGTTGCAGCACTTTAATGCAATATCAGTATATCACAAAGCGTCCACGTACAAGTTATTTACTGAACTAAGAGAAAGACAACTCCAAGGCTACTGTCCAGAGAAATTTTGATTTGTACTTCTTTTAATTTATATAGTGCCACAACATAAAGCAACAACCACCTGGACTTGACAGCGTGCGTGAAAGTGCGTACCAAAGCGCAGGGTGATGGCGATGGACAGGAGGATAGGACACTACAGTGAACGTCTTTTCTGCTGCAGGGCTTTGATCTATGCACACTGATAATGGAGGCACATATAAGTGTGTTCATTGGCCCTCCTGTCGCCCTTTGTCATAGCACCTCCTCTCTTCCCCTCTCCACCACCTTCTGCTGGAAGCCTCTGCCGTGACCACGGCGGGGACCGCCTCCTCTGCCACACAGGTTATTGGCTCCTCCCCTGCTCCTGGAGCCACGATCGTCCCAGTGGTGCCGTGGAAGTCCGGCAGCCCCAGGGTGCGGGGCAGGTCTGTAGTGGCCTCTTCTCCTTCCACGATGGCCTCGACTGCCTGCAGAGTCTGCAGCATCTTTTGGGGAGTCGGTTTCCAACCCCGACTGACATGTGGGCACCTGCGCCTCGTGTTCCATTGCCTTGACACCGCCGTCTGTTTTTGAGGGACATAGTTCTGGGTTTCCTTGCACGTGTTGGCCACGATTACCCTGAGCTTTAGCTTTTGTTGGCTTGTCAGTACAGTCTGAAGACAGAGAGAGTTTGTCCAGGTCCTCTGTGATGGGGGCGGCTCTCTCGTGATGGGGTCTGGACCTTCCTCCTCGTCTCTGCCCCCTCACCTGGTGCTGATGCCTTTGTCCCTGAACACCTTTACAGAGGGAAAGCCCGGGAACAAACTGGTCTGCTTTGTCACCAGTTTCAGCAGGAACATTAGAGGCTGAGGAGATCGGAGGGCCCGGAGGATCATCGGCATCCAGATTTCCATTTTCAGCAGCAGGTGGAGCCTACGGATGTTAAAAGATGGATTTGTACATTGAATACATTTAAAACGTGTTACACATTAAAGTCGACTTGTTGTGCTTATTTCCAGTTACCAAAAGGTGTTCGTTCCTCTTTCTTTAAGTCAACTCTTCTGATTGGCTGCTCCTCTAAATAATAATCTCTGCCTGACAGAAACCCCCTCTGGATGATATCACTCAGAGCCAGCAGTAGAAAACAAACTGTGTGAAACTGAGCGTTTGGTTTACTAGGATTACGTTGACGTTCTCTGAACTCCGGTTCTGTGCGGTCAGGCTCAGGACGCATGTTTGGCCACTACCCCGTGAAGCGCTGCAGACAGCCACCTCGTGCCTTACACACATTCTTACCTCGTTGATGTGGATAAGAAAACGGTTGGACTCCACTTCGGGGTCAATGATCCCTCCTCTAGACCTCTGACTTTCCAAAAGCTTCTGGAGTTCACACCACTTCTGCTGAAAGTCTGAACCGATCGCTGCCTCGTCCAGCTGAGACAACAAACACAAACCCGGTAACGTTTATTGACGACACAAAAAAAACCCATCTCTTAACAGGTGAATTAAAAACGGGCTTTACCTCGGGCAGCTGAGGTGCGGGAGATGACAGAAGCTGAGTGACGTCATACGTTAGAGGCTCTCTGCACACTGGACACACCACGGTCAGCTCCTGTCAGAAGAATCAAAGGCAGAGTCAGAACGTCTCTGATCAAAGCGATTAATCATCGCTGCAGCTCCTGACGTCTGACCTGGTGGTCCGCTCGGTCTCTGGTCTTGTCCTCCTCCAGCTCCTTCTCCCTCTGCCGGAGCTCCCTCTCAGAGTGGCTCACGTAGCGGCCGAGGCAGTGCGAGTGGAAGTAGTGGTAGCAGCTCGTCTTGGTGAACGTCTCTCCCTCCTGAAAACCAAAAGCATGAATGAGTTTACTCATGTCTCTTTTCCACTAGTAGACAGACTCTACTCCCTTTCTGTCATTTTTCACCTGATGTGCTTGGGGTCGTTTTAGCAACGCGGCTGAAAGTCCTGTGACTTGACACAAACAACACAACAATAGAGGGCGCTGAGGTGATGGTAAACATCTGGACCTTTTCTCTCGCTGTTGGGTTTGGTTTTTGTGAAGGAGTCGCTCTCGTGACTCATCGATGCTACCGACTGGCCAATCAGCAGCATGCAATCTGCTGATGTCACATTTTCAAATTTGCTCAGATGGCCGGGAACCCTGGCAGGATAGGTACTAAAAAGGAACCTGGGAACTAATGATAAACCCCAAAAACTGAGCCAAGTGCAGCTGATCCCAGCAGGCACTGTTTCAGGAACAAATGATGAGGAAAAAACAAAACTTTGTCCTAATCGTGTAACTTTTCAGAGGCGAGCCCCAGAGATACTGACTGGTTAAAGACATTATTCACGTTTATTCGTGCCAGTAACCTAGATGATGATGATGATGATGATGATGATGATGGCTGCACTCTGTGTGACACCAAGCTGCAAACACGCGAGGTGAAAGTAAGCAGATGGTCGCCGTGCTTTGAGCACAGACCTGCAGCTCTGATGTAGACAACGAGCAGAAGCGTGACGACCGCGTTGAATAAACGGACGGAAAACTGCTCGACCGACATGATCAACCACGTCCTGCACAAACAGCAGGACGCTAACCTGTTATCTGAGTGTGTTGTAATCCTGTTTAATCAGCTGCCACTAAAAACAACCCACACACACCACAGATGTTCCTGGTAAATAATTTACTTGTAATTTTAACGGCCTAGTTCCACGCACCCACCCACCAGACACTCACACCTCCGATCAGTAAGCGATCAGTAAGTTAAGGTAGATTTCCCGCAGAAGAATAATTCAGGCATTAAGCCGAGCCCAGACACCCTACAGACACAACTCACTTCATCTGCTCACATCCTCAGTGTCCTCACTACCCACAGATAACCAGCAGCTTCACCTTCACACGTTGGTCCTGTCCTGATCTGTTGTGATGAAAGAGCGGTCACATTCAGTTTCTCCACCTGGGGCAGGGACTTATTTCCGGTGAGTGGGCCCTCCCCCGTTTTCCATGAGAATCATGGTGCTGATTCCTTCTGACAGATGGAGCTTCTTGTTTGATGAAACCACAGAACCACCTCATGTGCACAAAGCACAGACGCTATGCTGAGGTCACCAAAGTGTTTGTCCGTAAAAGTCACAGAACAGGTGACACAGGGCAGCGCTGCTGGATCCAACACCCACGAGAACAAGCCCGACACGAAATCCAAACCAAACTCTCGCCGCAGCCGTACGGAGACACGAGCAAAGACAGCAAACACAACCTGAGCTGAGACAACCAAGAGCTGTGATGAAGACCACAAGTGTAGAAAGAGCCCCGCGGGAAACATTTAACCCAGGAATCCTCTCCCTCTGATGGAGGGAAGCAACTCACCTTAAAGCCGTAGAGACAAATGACACAGTTCCCATGAGGAATATTGCTTTCAGTCAGGATTTCTTTAGCTTTCTGCAGGAGAAAGAGCAGAGCAAAACTTTAAGATAAAACCAGCGAAATGACCCATTTTTATCCTAATAAGAACCAAACAGCACGTATAACAACCTCAATGAGCTGATACAACATGGGCGAACCCAGACAGGACTGAGCCTCGAGCTGAAGACACTTTTGGACACTAAGAGAGAAGAATCAGAGGGTTTTACACTCAGTGCTGAGAGTTTCTGAGCAGAAGGGACTGATGCTTGGAGACGAGTCACTTCCCCACCTGCTGAGTTTGTCATCAGAAAGTCCGCGGGGGTTCCGGATGGAGATCCCTGGAGACGATGAGGGATACTAAACACAGAAGATGGAAACATTCATTTCAGTTCACTGAAAACTGCAGAAGGATGTCAGCTGGACTCCTGATGGCTAAAAGTTCAATCAGTGCGGCGTCATGTGACCATGAACCGTGATCATGAGATTTATTGACACCAAAAATGTAAAATTAAGTGTTTTTATCCCTCACAGCACATGACTGTTAATAAACCATCCACTGAGGCTCCTCTGTGTGCTTCTGTCTCAGCTGTTAACAAACATTACAGCGAGCTGGGCCCGTGAACGCGAACCTGCTGATCGAGGCTCAAAGTCAGCGTGAGCCGGACGAACTGTGAGACGGAGTCCTCAGCCGTGGACGGGTACAGGTCCAGGCTCACCTCCCAGTCCCTGAAACAAAAAACAAAACTACATCACCCGCCACAGAACCAAACAGCCTCCAAGCTCCGTTCAAACATGTCAATTTAACATCACTTCCTCAAAACGCAGTCACAGGCATTAGACGGGACACTCTTTTTTTTTTCCTAACTTTCATGTAAAAAAAAAAAAACTTTCAAACTAATTTGAGGCAAAAAATGTTTTCAAGTGACTTATGGAGCTTTGGTATGCACCAGTCTGTGTCTAATCATGGACTGCACTGGTTCTTATGTAGCATTTTCTACTCTGAGCACTCAAAGCCCTTCACACGTCATCTGGACTGACCAGACCGAAGTGCACAAAACCAAACTCAGCATGTGACCACAAACAACTCAGACCAGCTGTCAGAACGTGGCGGGCTGATGATGATTTGGACACCTTGCAATCACCGACTGGACCAGACCTCCTCTGTACACCTAAGTGTTCTAGAGCCAGTGTGCGGCCCACAGACCCACAGCTAAAGCTTGGACCACACTGGGTTTGGGATGATCCCACATGATCCCGAGCACAGCAGCAAATCTCCAACTTAAAACACAAGGAGCTCAAGACCTCAGGCTGAGCTGAGAGGACAAAATTCCTCCACAGAGACGCGGCAGGCTGATGAAGTCACGCAGGAAACCCCCACTGCAACTCACTGCTATTAAAGGAGGGCCCCGGTAGTTTCAGGACTTTTCTGATTTCAGATTTCACACCTGTACGAGTCTCACCTGTCCGCCACCAACCAGCACTAAAGCTAACCCAGCTGCTGTTAGCTTACCTGTCCTCTCTTCTGTCCACCTGCAGCTCGTCCAGGTAGATGGACTGCAGCACCTCGATCTCAGACTGGATGCTGCGGACCAGAAAACAGCACAGTTAGCATGTGCGGCTATATCTCTGCGACATTTCATAACCGGCTAAAATTAGCGTTAGCATCTTAGCTCGACACAGCAGCAGACCTACGGTCAGATTTTACTCCGCGGCGGAACCGAGCGGGTTAGCCGCGGGTCACACACACGCTGACACGACATTAGAGAAGCTTAGCAGTCACACTTCACACACACAGCCAACAAACTCACTCGCACTCGGCCGCTGTCATCATGATGTTGAGCGAGCCGGCAATAGCTAGCTGTGGCTAACCGGAGGAGGTGTATACACGGGGAACTTTCAGAATAAAAGCATCACAAAACGGACCACGCTTAACACAAAATTTACAGGATATTTGTTGACAGTTTCTGATTTTTATCACAGTACACACCATACACTAAAAAACTACACTGAGAGTGTGAAACCTTTGGATCGTAGTGAAAAAAAGCAACAAACTTCATGTAATATTGAACAAAATAAAGGAAAGCACAGCTAGAGTAGGTGTGTTCAAAATATGTTTATTATATAAAATATTTTTGTTCAAAACTTTGGTTCAAAACTGACTTATAAAAATACATTTAAATCTTTTTACCCAAAAGAAAATTAGAAAAAAATTAAAATGCACATATAAATGCAAATAAACAATATCCCGTATTATTTTGGCCCACAGACAGTAAGTTTTGCCCTCTAGTGATCACAGAACGCAACTGCAATTAATTTAATCTTAGTTTTATTTAAATTTATCCACCGGAAGTAAACTTATCCTGTTTTGTCTCACTTGACTGTGATGAGCAATGTTTTCTACAGTCATTGTTTACGAGTGTTTGCTGCCCCCAGTGGATAAAGATCATAACTAAACTTTATTTCATTTTTTAGTCCTTGTTCCGTTGTTTTTATGAAAAAGGTTTATTGTTGAATTTATAGCTTTTTAGTTTTTAATTAAAATGTAATGATAACTTTCTATGTCAGTCCTAAAATTCTTGAATGACGTGATTTTAAATACCTGAGAACTTCATATAATTCTTGAAAATACTAAAATATTGCCATAATATCTGTTTAACAGGAAAAAATGTATGATTAAATGATTCGATTTTTTTTAGTAATATCATTATGCATTTAATTATCAGCTATACTTAGTGAACTGATGTAAGCAGTTCCTCAAATAACCACAGGAGGGCAAACAAATTCAAGATGATCATAGTAGATTTAAGAAAAAAATCAATTTGTTGTTTAGTGCATTGTACAAAAATGTATTTTTTTTAAACATCTGTAGTGTTTTAAAAATGTTATTTGTAAAACTGATCAGTTATATACGCTAGCGTAGAGCTGCCACCCAGGCAAAGAAAAACAGAGCTATATCACGTTATAACGTCAAAAGTTTATTGTTCTAACAATATACTTTTCATGTTTGAAGAATATACTATCATGTTATTACAATAAACATAATTATCACGTTATAATAAAAAAAAACCTTTTATGTTTGTACAATATAAATATTAAATTGTGCGAACATGATAATTATATATATATTGCAATAACATGATATTATATTGTTCAAACGTGAAAAGTATATTGTTAGAACAATATACTTTTCACGTTATAACGTTATATAGCTCTGTTTTTCTTTTGCCTGGGTGGCAGCTCTACGCTTCCGTAGTTAATCCTTCTCATGTCTGCATTAGTGTTAGGACAGCTGTAGTTACTCAGTGTGACCACTGGAGGGCAGATTACTAAAGACCTCAATCAATTAGTAATAACACATGTAAAGTTAATATGGATTATTAAGTTTATTAATCCAGTATTTTTATTTATAAAAATTATCTGTCCTAAAAATGTACAGTCTTGAGGTTCCTGATTGTAATTTTCTGTGTGTTCATACTTAATTGTTTTAAAGTGTTTACATTTATTTTCTTTCTCCATAAAAATGTTGTTGATTTTTTGTTTTTCTTTTTTCTTTTTACTTTGATCATTTCTGAATATAAACAACCGACCAAAAAGACATTTTAAAACCTTATAGCGGCTATTTTAACCTCATGCTAAGTTCGCCATTGTTACGACAACCTCAGCCCATGCACAGACACTTCCTGTGAACTTCAAAATAAAATCAGCGAGGCTTTATAATGTCCACTGTCTTAACAGTAGAGGGCAGCATACGGCACCTTAGCGTCAAAATCACCAGAAGAAGAAGATCGTGATTCAGAAGAAGAAGTAAACCGCGATACCGAAGAACATGTAGTTTTAGTTTAGAGTAATAACAGAAACTGTGGCTGATTTTAGTCAATATTATTCTTAGACGTAAGTAATACCCGCTGGAAACATGAAACGTTTTTGTAGATGTTCTTGAGCGACGTTATAACCAGATAAAACCTCCACAGTTTAAATGTGGGACTCTGAGAAGCTGCTTCGCGTTTTGTGAAGAAAAGTCTGAGAAAATGGAGGAAAGTGCGATGGAACCGGACTCAGTGGAAATGTCAGGATCCGGACCTGATCGCGGGGTCGCTGAAGCCTGGGAAACCGTCACTGCGGCGCTGGTGAGTGGCCTCCGACTCTGGACTCCTGCGGCTAAGTGACTGCAGCATAACAAGCAACCGAACTCCATTCAAAAATCTCTCGATTTAACATTTTCTGTGGTTTGTTATCAGTTTGAGAGGTTTTAAAGACGTTACATTAATAAGTAGAAGTTTTCGGTTAAATTCGTCTCGCATGTGTTGATATCTTCTTAATGCTCCTCGTCTGTGTCGTTTCCTCTGTCTGCTTCCTGCTGGGTTCATTATTGGTTATTATAAATGTAAAGAAACCATGTTTCCAGTCCAGAGCAACTGATAAGAGTGACGTAATGTTCATAAACAGTCAAACTTACAAAACAAAGGGAAGAAAAATGAACACAAAGGTGAAACAAGTGTGTTAAAAAAACGAACTTTCACAGATAGAGGACCACAAAGCAACACAAACTCAACGGTAAGAAATGTAAAATGGATGCAGATTAATAAAACAAGTGCAAAGACACAAAAGGGGCGCATAGAGACTCGGAGCAAGGTGCAGATCACGTCAAAAAGAGGCAAAACAACCACAAAGATCAGTGAAATTGAACAAAAGACCAAAGCTGAGACACAAACTCAGCTTTGGTCTCCTCCAATCTCGTAGTTTTGCTCCTCTGCAGGAGTGTCGAGGGTCCATCAGTCAGTCTAAGAAATCCAAACTGAAACTTGCAGTGAAGAAAAACCCTGTCAGCCATCAGCAGCTGTGCATTCAGGCCAGGTTGTGTTTGTGTAATGCTGTGTTTTGGTTGTGTTCAGGTGTCTCCGGGCAGCTCGGTGTCAGAGCAGAGCCTCTCAGACTCGCTGGCCCTGCTGAACGATCGGGGTCTGGGCCGGCTGCTGGGCAGCTGGCTGCTGGAGACGATGCAGATGCGTCTGGCTTCCTGCGTCGTTCCCGAGTTCTGGTCTGGCCTCAAGCAGCCGGGGAACGAGATGGGCGAGAAGGACAGGGTCTGGGTTCTGCTCACCACCTTCAGGTCTCTGCTGGACCGGCTCGAACCTTTTCTGGGTAAGTGGACCATCAGAGAGTTGATAGGTTTTCTCTGTGAGCAGCATTCAAACGTCTCCTCTTCCTCTTCACAGCCGGTTTGGAGAAGCTGGGGGCGTGGCAGGATGAGGGTCGTGGAGGTCTGTGTGGCCCAGGATCCAAAGCCCTCAAGGAGCGAGCCTTCACCACCATCAGGGCCCTCCTCCTCTTCTCCCCGGCTCCCGTCCTCCAGGAGCGAGTGCTGGAGTTTTACAGTCGGACCTTCTCTGTCTACATGAACCGGGAGGGTGGCGGCGAGGACGCCACCGAGGCTCCCGATGGCCCCGAGGGCGGGGCCTGCAGGGGCTGCTGGGTCCCTGTGCAGCAGTGCTGGTGTCAGCAGGCCCTGGAACACCTGCAGGAGTTCAGCCACATCCTGTGAGTCAGGCTTTTAATTTGAAACAATCCACATAACTAGGCAGGAAGTCAACACCATTTCTCTGAATTTTCAAAGTAAATAAATAAATAAAGTTGTGACCATAATAAAATAAAATAAAAATAATAATGATAATGCCTTTACATGTAAATAAATAATAAATATCTAAATTAAATTAAAAATGACTCAAGGAAACCTCACATTTTTTTATTCATTTATGTATTTTTTGATTTATTAGAAAGCAGTAAATAAGTCAGTAATTAAGTTATTAAAATATGTGGACAGAAAATAAGTCTTTATGTGTCATTTAAAAAGAGGAAAATATGTTTGTAAATAAAATAATAAACAATAGCTGAATAAACTCATTTATTCCTCATTAAGTGAAACAGATGTTTGACCCAAACAGCTTAATACTAGCTCATTTCTAACAGTTTCATTTACGATGCTGAAGCGTCGATCGGATCAGCTGTTTATTCTCTCGCAGTCTGAAATGCTGACGTCTGATTGGTTGTTTCCAGATCGAAGCTGCAGCTGCTGGAGTGGGTGAGCTCCGAGGCCGTCACCACCATCCTCCACAAGCTCATCGAGATGCGGATGGAGCAGCTGTGCCGGGGCGAGTACGAGCGCTCCTTCCTGCTGGAGTTCCAGGAGGTGAAACGTCTGCAGCATCTGTCCACGCTGAGACTCGCTGTCACCTGCTCTTCATTTACAGAGTGTGTGTGTGTGTGTGTGTGTGTGTGTGTGTGTGTGTGTGTGAGAGCAGTGGTTGGAACTGGTGCTGGGCTGGCTGGCTAAAGTGTTTGCCAGTGAGGCGGAGGGAGACGCCGCTTCGCTCCTGGCGGTCCCCGGTGGTCTCGGCGTCCAGGTGGTCCCGGGCGGCGGCTCGGTGCTGAAGCAGTGGAGGTGCCACATGCATCAGTTCTTCTGCAGGATCTACGTGAACATGAGGATCGAGGAGCTCTTCAGCATCATTAGAGGTGAGAGTCTGCAGCCGAGGCGAACTCTGACCTCTGAGCTGGGATTGGACGCTGACGCCTGCTGATTACAACTAAGACTCTTTAAAGTCTTCTTTGCCGCGATCTCTCGTTTCCTGTCATCGCTTAGAGCTCAGCTCGACGTCAGGACGGCGGAGCGTTTCAGCTAGCCACCACTATGTAGGACAGGGAAGTCAAACATAAGGCCCGGGGGCCAGAATCGGCCTGGGAAGGAACCCAGTCTGGCCCACTGGAAGGATTTCAAAAAATAAGGCATAAAGTTTGGACTTTGTATAAAGATCTCCCCTGAGGTCATTCATACTACAACAAAGTAATGAAGTAATGGACACAAATTTAAACAACTTTTCGTTTTTAACAGAGCCACAGTACAAAAACAATAATAACATCAATACATGTCCTCTGACTCTCTGTAGACCAGATTCTTTTTAACAACATTTCTCTCGTTTTAAACTTTTGACTCTTGTGCTTTCTTTCAGATTTCCCAGAATCCAAAGCTGCTATTGAGGATCTGAAGTTCTGCCTGGAGAGAACCAATCAGAGACAGCAGCTCCTCACCTCGCTCAAATCCGCCTTCGAAACCCGCCTGCTGCACCCGGGTCAGTTTCTCTTTGAGTTTATTTTTGAAGTTAAACACGCTCAACGTTTAAATTTAGGATTAGAGAAGAAAGCAACGATGAGTGCGATGATGAAGCTCCGAGGAGGTTCAGGGCGGTGGTGAAGGAGGACGTGCAGAGCGTCGGTGTGATAGGAGGCGGCAGAGGCCGACCTTAGGGCCGATGCAGCCGTTTAAAAACAGCATTTGTTGATTTATTTATTTTGAAGGTGGTTTCCAGCTCGTCGTGTACACGTGCGATTTCTCAGGTCATCCTCATTATCATGTAGGGAAGCTGGTCTCTATGGTAACGTCTGTGAAACTGACTAATCTGTCTGCAGGCGTTCACACGTCGGACATCCTCACCGTTTACATCTCGGCCATCAAAGCGCTCCGAGAGCTCGACCCGTCCATGGTCATCCTGCAGGTCGTCTCCCAGCCGATCCGCAAGTACCTCAGGTGAGTCCACGTAGGCGCCGACGGGATTCACTCGTAGTCCTGCTCTGATCTTTTGGCTCTAATCGTTCGGTTTGTTTGTGAGTATAGTTCTATATGAGATCCCACTGATTAATAATGAGGTGCAGTTAGGATCAAACGTTCGTGTTGTGTTTCAGGACCCGGGAGGACACAGTGAGGCAGATCGTAGCCGGTCTGACCGGAGATGCGGAGGGCTGCACCGACCTCGCCTCTGAGCTGTCCCGAGGAGACCCGGTGACTCTGGAGATGCAGGACAGCGACGAAGAAGGCAACGACCCCGAGGACTGGACTCCAGACCCGACCGATGCCATGCCCGGTCAGTGAACTCACCGCGCTGATGGCGGAGAAGAGACCACGGATGAAGAGAAAGATCTCACTCGTGTGTTTGTTCTCAGATAAAATGGGCTCGAAGCGGCGCTCGTCCGACATCATCAGCCTGCTGGTCAGCATCTACGGCAGTAAGGAGATCTTCATAGACGAGTACAGAGGCGTGCTCGCCGACAGGCTGCTGCAGCAGCTCAACTACAACACGGCCAGGTAGGACCGCACCAGAGCCCGGCTTAAAGTGTTGGTATTTTGAACATGTCGGGTCACTGAGACCAAAGTAAATGCTGCCAAACTGTCCCAAGATACTCACAGAAGATATCAGAACTCGAGAGTTCCACTTCCTAATGAGTAAAATAGAAACTGCAGCCTTTAAAGCACTAGGTGTGACCCCACCAAAACAAAATACAGTTGGTGTTTTATTTGTCATTCATAACAAATCCCAATCAGGGCATCTATAAATCACATAAGTCTAACCGCCGGATGAGCCTGTAAGTGAACAGAACGTCCTCGTCATGTCCCGTTTTGTCTCCAGGGAGATTCGTAACGTGGAGCTGCTGAAGCTGCGGTTCGGCGAGTCTCATATGCATTACTGCGAGGTCATGCTGAAGGTAAACATCTGGAATATGGATCGTTAACCAGATATTTGAGGACATTCCCTGAAAGGATGAAGTTCTGAGAACGTCGTTTACCTGATGGATGCCACACTCTGCAATCTCGGTCTGTGTCTGCAGGACATGGCGGACTCTCGCAGGATCAACAGCAACATCCGTGAGGAGGAGTCGAAGCTGAGCGAGGAGGAGCAGCCGCCGCTGCCCCTGTCGGCCATCATCCTCTCGTCTGAGTTCTGGCCCACGCTGAAGGAGGAGAAGCTGGAGCTCCCTCCCGTCGTCTGCCAGGCCATGGAGGCCTACACCCACCGCTACGAGAAGCTGAAGGTGGAGTTGACCTAATGCGACGTCTCTGGTTTGGTTTGAAGTAGAAACTAAACAAACTGCTGTGCTTTTACCTGCTGATTTGAGTCCCGCTTGCGTTTCAGGCCATGAGGACGCTGAGCTGGAAGCCTCATCTGGGCTCGGTCACTCTGGACGTGGAGCTGGAGGACCGCGTCCTCACCAACCTCACGGTCTCACCCATCCAGGCTGCCACCATCATGTACTTCCAGGAGAAAAGTAGGATCTCTTATTTCAGAGCGCTTTCACGCTGTGAAATGTTATTGTGTGATGAGCCCCGATGTTTCCTGACATTATGGATGTCATGGTTGTAAACTAACGGCGCCGACATCGATCGTTACGCTGCGTGGAGTCGGGAGACATGAAGTTTGATCGTTGTGTACGTGCTCGACTTCTCAGGTTCTTGGACGCTGGAGGAGCTGAGCGCGAAGCTGGGCGCCCCGAAGGAGCTGGTGCACAGGAAGCTGGCTCTGTGGCAGCAGCAGGGCGTGCTGAGGGAGGAGGCGGGCGGCCGCTTCTACGTGGTGGAGAAGGGTTCGTCGAAAGAGAAGCTGGACAGAGGCGTGATGCTGATCGACAGCGACGAGGAGAGGGACTCCAACACCGCCACGCAGTCTGAGCAGAGGGAGGAGAAGCTGCAGGTACGCACTGCATTCATCTTCACGCCGTTTCAGGATTTTAATATTTGAAATCTGGGACCTGATGATGCGCCACTTCTCTTCATTATAAAAATCACTTGATGAATGAATGATGGTCAGCGTTTCCAGACCTAGAATTATGGGGTTATTTTGTAGGATTACTAGTCACAGTTCTTCTATTTTACGTATCACATGCTCCATGAATCATGACCTTATTGTTGCGGTGGGCTTGGTGCACCCACATGATCCCAGAAGCTCTGCTATCAGGGGTAACCTCCCCCTGGTAGGGTCTCCCAAGGAGTTCGTTCATGGGAGAGCGCCTGAGAGCCGGGATCTTAGCCAACGAGGCACAGCTGTGGACAGCCCACCTGTTGTGTGTGTGTGTGTGGGTGGGCGGGCTTTAGGGGTTCAGTGCTTTTTCGTCTTAGCGATCTGGAACATCACTCCTCTGCTGGGGAAGCAGCCCGAGTGAGCGCTTCAGGCCAAAAAGTATCAGCTAGTTCGAGTCTTAAACTCTCTGCACATTGGGTCTGTTTCTGCAGCTGTTCTGGGTCTACGTCCAGGCCATGCTCACCAACCTGGACACCATGACACTGGAACGCATCCACACCATGCTGCGGATGTTCGTCGCCACGGGACCCGTCGTCACGGAGATGGACGTGAACGAGCTAGAGGCGTTCCTGCAGAGGAAGGTCAGGGAGCATCAGCTCATAATGTCCGGCAACGTCTACAGGCTGCCCAAATCCAACTGACGACCGTGCTGCATTCAAGTGCGTCAGGATATGTGGAAGATTCCAGCATTTGTTTTGCTCTCTGTTGGGTTTCAACTGAAGCGCTCAAGGAGTAAATATGGAACAATTCTAACTTAAATTTTCTGAATTTTTCCATATGAGTGAAAGCAGCATGGATTTAAAAAAAAACAAAACTGTTCCTGTTTTTTTCAAAATAAAAGCACTTCCGATCCCCAGTTCAGTATCAGTACAGACAGACTTGATGCTGCATCTGGAGAGAAATGTACAAGTTTTTGGTGAACACTGATGTGTAAAACTGGTTTATAAAAAGAATCCTTTCTAAACCACTTCAGTCTGCGTTTCGTGCCGTTCTTCTCTAACAGCTGCAGCGCTTCCCAAAAGATTTCAGCCTTTTTTTGTCAGCATTGTTAGCTGTCTGCTCTGCTTCACCCGAGCTGAACCTCGGCGCCGTGTTTAATGACATCAGACCAATAAGATGGCTGCTGTGAGCTTACTGTACTAAAGGTAAGTGAAATACTAGGATTTCATTGCATAAAGTCTCATGACTGCACACAGAATCACTCAATTTATTGCTTTTTATTTGTATTTGGACACATTTGCTTGGCATCAGATTTACATTAAAACATGTTTTGGGCTCGTTCGGTAGGCTGGGGTTACTGGCCTCAATCAGACTGAAATAAGGCATACAGACAGTTTGTACTCACCACACGTGTTAATGTCACAATTTAACAAACAGCTCCCTTTCACTGGTTAAATACATGTTCTGTATTAAGAAAAAACTAAACAGTGGTTTAAGACCAAAGTTAAAGGACCATGCTGGTGGTTTCTTTTGCATGTTTTTGTTCACTGCAAACACAGACGTAGAGTCACTCAGAGTTTCTCCCTTTTTTCCACTAACATGAGAACTGTCGATTAAAGACGTGGCGTGTGACATCGCTCTCATCTTCCACATGTCACAGAAGGTAAACAGAACAAAACAGAAACAAATCCCTGCAGTTTGACTTTAGCTTCAGTGAAACCTACATACCACTATAACCTGTCATTGTGCAGGTGAGGAAAGGTCATTACAGAGGACCTTTTTGTTTTCCCATTTTCAAAACCTCTGCTGATGAGGGGCAGCCAATCGGAGAAAAACTGACTGCACAGGGGCGAAGCTATCGCCTCGTTTCAGACAGGATTAAGCCCGTCTGAAACGAGCCTAGCACGAGATAAATCATGCAAAGCTGCTTTGGAGGAGGAAACGAGCAGAACTGGTGCACTCCAACATTAAAACTGATTGTCCCTAAAGAGCTGTGCAGCTGTGGTGGAAGCACAGACTCGACATGTGACCAAATCTCAGGGTTTTCCACCAATCGGGATGCATTATGACCTTTGCCACTGATGGGGTGCCCAATCAAAAACATTTGACACCAGAAAGGTGGAACTTGTTTGATTAGACATCACAGAGGTCCCCGGCTCTTTGGCTACATAAACCAAATCTCTCTTTGGGGAGATTAGTCATAAAATCATCAGTTTTATTGATAAATCAGGTTTTGTTTTCTGCCCAGTGAAGGGCTTGAAAATTGAAATCTGTTGTCAGTAGTGGTGAAGGCGGCGGCGTGATATATGTGAGCTTAAGAGGTTCAGACCAGCTTCCTGTTTTGTGGTATAACTTGAATTAGACAGTTTTAAAGGTGCTGATTAAGCTGATGATCATATGTCACACGCTCCTCAAACCAGTGTAGCTCAGACACGAGTCATTTAAGGCGAGCTCAGGAATCCACTCGTATGTCACAGAAAATACATTTTTTCGAGTTAGCATCCACAAACCAACGGGCACGTTAGTCGCTCTTTAGCTTCAGTCTAGCAAACATGAAACGCTGCAGTGTGGTTAGAGAGTGAAAAAAAAAAAGCATAAACACCAGAATGATCCTTTAGGTCATGTGACCTCCTGGCTGCTGCTTGCATTCAGTGCTGGATGACTGTAGACCCTCAGGTACAGTGAGAGCTACAGCGCAGCAGGCTGTAGCTCCACACTTGCTAACATTCATATCTGCAGTGACAGACGGCCTCTAAGGCACAGAGTTCAGTCTCAGCCGAATGCTGTGGGCGGGAGCGGCGTCTCAGCAGCATTTCTTCCCCCTCTTCCTGCGGTCTCGGTCTCGCTGGGCGTTGATGTTCACCGTGTCCTTCTCCCGCTCCCGCTCCCTCTCCACTCTGTTCTGGCTCTCCTTCTTGGCCCGGAGCACCATGAGGGTGAAGGCCATGAACATCTGAGCAGAGCAGCAGAAACAACACACTCAGTCTCCGGGATTATCTGACGCGGCCCCGATGTCCCACCCCCCGACCCTCAAACAGGCGTGAAACCGAGCACGGCAGAAGCTTCTCACAGAGGAAGACTGGAAAACGTGTTCACTGAAGACATTTTAAAAATAACAAAGCAAATACTCATGATAGAAATAAGAGCAGGGACCACATACAGTCACATATGATCCTGCCTTTACTTAAGTCTCAGTTATTAAAACACTGAGTCCAATCTGAGGTTTCCATGATCAATATTGGTACCTTGGAGCTCTGAGATCAGTCACAGTGTCCCTGCTGCTGCTTTATGAACTTTTTTATTAGCAGGATTGAGGACAAACCTCCAAAGTCTCCCTCAGATTTCTGCACAGAACTCTTGGCGTGCTTTCATTCCACTTTTAGAGAATCAAAGCTAATAAGCTTGAAAACAGGCCCCTCCTCCTCATCGTTACCCTCACAGTGTAATAATGAGATGAACCTGAGGCTGAGGTCCATCTGCATCCACGGGGCCGGACCGTCCGGTGTGAAGGAAACCGCCGCATTAAACCTGAAGCGCCGTCGCATTACGAGACACTTCTGCGTCACTGCGCCTGGATTACAGCAGTGGAACAACACTGCCCCCATCAGGTCACACTGACATCTACAACACCACACTCTAATCTTCATTTACCAGCCCGTAAAGGATTCACTACCAGCCTTACAGACAAACCATTAGGAACAAAGGCTTTCATCATTTAATGGGACAAACTGCACATGCAGAAAATGAACACATCAAAAAGGATGTTAGGATGCTAATCATTTGAAGCTTCGCCTCACCTCTTCGACATTTATGTTCTCTTTGGCACTCGTCTCAAAAACACGGACACCCACCGACTCCCCAAAACGCAAAGCATCCTGGGTATCCACCTGCTTCCTGGAAGGGTCATCATTCTTGTTTCCCACTGAGGAAAGAAGGAAAATCCATCTTTAAACTCTTCCTGCAGAACTCCTCCCTCCTCAACCAGGGTGAAACTCAGCTGCATCATACAAAATGCAGCATGCTATTAAAATATTATTTTACCTATCAGTAACTCACGCTGCAGGTCTGAAATGAATCAAAGCATCTTTTAAGTGTCAAACTTGACTTAGTTAATGGGCTGCAAACAATCCCTGAAACGCTGACATTCAGGACGAGTTTTCGGTCGACCTACCCAGGATCTTGCAGACGCTGTCACAGTTCTGGGAGATTTCATTCAGCCACCTCTTAACGTTTACGAACGACTCTGGATTCGTCACGTCGTAAACTATGATGACGCCGTGGGTGTTTCTGTAGTACCTGGGCACACGTGAAGCACAATAAATTGTTGACCTCAGCGATGCTGCTGCAGTGCACGGCACACAGTCGTTCAGAGAAACTGGGGGGGGGGAAACGTTTCAGAGATCATTACGTTGAGGTGATGGTTCGAAACCTCTCCTGCCCCGCCGTGTCCCAGATCTGCAGCTTCACCCGCTCCCCATCGATGTCCACCGTCCGGATCTTGAAGTCCACACCGATCGTGGTGATGTAGCTGCCTGCACGAGAGAAAGAAAAAAAAAAAATCAAAGCC